>LOJH01024533.1:2025-19077 GCA_001685095.1 Ellobius talpinus
TGTCTTATTTTCTGCACATTGAACAATTGTGGTTCTCTGGGGTAATCATCATATATTTTACTACTACTACAAAACCTTCCCTGAAAAGGGTTGAGAGCCATTAATTTGTAGGTATAAAGATAAGAACTGAGGAGATAGTTTAATGCTGTGTCCACTTAGTAGAATAATGCTACTAGCCTTTCCCATAGGGTCTATGACTTAGCCAGTTAACAGTATCAGATATGGTTAAGACTATTGATTATACATAACAGCTTACAGCAGGATGAAGGACAGCCAGTAGGGGTGAAGCTTCCAGTAATGATGAAGCTCATTTTTCAATCTTTCTCTCTATTGCTTCATTTTGAACATGTATCTTTTAGAGGGCAGATTGTCCTGTGCTATCTAGGTACTTTTAGTTGATCAAGTATTGTTGATGTCCTCATCTCTAATTCTGCCTGCTGATTTTAACTTTTGCTGAAAATTATGGTGCTGAAGATTCAACTACAACCAGGGATTTAGTCCTTTTGGCTCACTGAGTTTTTGTCATCCGAATACCTGCGGGCTGGGCATAATGGGGCAGCACACATGTATCCCCAGCACTTATAAAGTTGAGGCAGGTGATTGTGGGTTTGAGGCTAACCTGGAGTACTTAGGCCTATCAGACTAAAATAAAAACAAATAAAACCTAAATAAAATAGAAATACTTCCTATTATTTCAAGTTACATGCTTATGATTATTGTGTCTTCTCCAACATTTTCCCTTGCTCTGGCCTTTTAGTTATATTAATAGTAATGCTACTGCTTTTGTCAAATTAATATTTGCATGGTACATTTGTCTTACTTTGACTTTCAACTTACTTATGCTTTGTATTTAGAATATCTTGCTATAAAACATACCTGTTATTTAAATAATTTGTTAATTTCAACATTTTAATTGATGTGTTTAAACCATATAAATGCAAGATAATAGTTTAAGTGTTCCACCTTTAAGAGTGATAATTTATTGTTTATTCTTTGCTTTCTATAGTCTTTCTTTTCCCCATCTTGTTCTCTCCCCTGTCATTCTTATGATTCACTTAAACATATTTTAGGATTCTATTTAGATTCATATTCCATTTTTATTAGATAACTCTGTATAAATTATCTTGGTGATCATTGTAATATACATAAAGAATTTGTCATAGCCTACCATTGATATTTTATCAAATTTACTAAAATATAGAAATTTTACTTGTATTCAGGTCATGTCACCTTCCTTACTTTGTATTAATTGTCTTTACTATTTCCTGTATGCACACTAAGTATCAGAAATGTCAGAGGTTTCTCTTCATTCATTGGATATGATGTATGAAACTCATGAGAAAGAATAGTTCATTATATTATCACTATTTTCACCTGTCCTAAATTTCTTCTCTCCTTTGTGAAGTTTCTGACATTCTTTTGTTATCATTTCCTCTCTGTTTAAAGAACTTCCTTTGGGCATTCTGTAACGATGGGATCATTAGCAGCAATATCTCTTCGTTTTCCTTCATCTGAGAATATCTTCATTTCCCCTTCGTTACTGAAGGATATTTTTGCCAGATGTATAATTTGGGGTTGACAGTTCTTTTCTTTCAGCACTTGAAAAATGTTGTGCTACTTCCTCCTGCTCTGTGGTTCCCGAAGAAAAGCACCTTGTCATTTGAATTGGTATGCCTTCGGAAGTAATGTGCTACTTTGCCCAGTTGTTCTCAAGAGTTTGGGCATGCTTTTTTGGTTTCCAGAAGTTTAATTCTAAGTTCTCTTGGTTTGAATTTATGTTTGAGATTCTCTTTTATACTTAAATCTGTATTCTTATTGTTTTCCAAAATTTTCAAATTTTACTACTATTTTCTAACTTACAGTTTGCTTTCCCCTATCCTTATGGACTTTGGGTGACAAAGATATTGGATCTTTTGTTACTGTTTCCGTAGGTTCCTAAGCTCTTACTTCTTCCTCCTCTTCCTATACTTCTTCTCCTTTTGATTCTACTTCTTTTACTAGTTTTTCTTTTCATAGGTGACTTTTCCTCAGGAAGCTGCTCAGAATGGATGGATTCTATGAATATTTATTACTTCTGTCTTCTTTCATCTCAACTCTGTTGGCCCATCCACTGGGGTTACCTAACCTTTATTAGTCTATTTTCATGTGTGCAATTTTCATTTGGTTCTTTTTTATAACTTCAGATGCTTTGCTGAAATTTTTCTATTTTACTAACTTCAAATGTACTGGTAATTTCTCGTTGACCGTTTTAAAGATGGAAGTTTTCAAATTCTCATCAAATAATGCTAGCACAAAATCACTTTCATGTTAAGACCCATTGATCATTGTTACTCATTCATATTGTGGGTCTTTTTCAGTTCTTGGGATAATTATTTTTTACACATATTCTGAACATTTTTAAATGACAAGTTTTTGCATGGTACTCAGGCTTCTGTTTAACAACCAGTAGCCATGGTAAAATGTAATCTGAGGACATTCCATTCCATTTCTTGAAGGATCATACTAAGACCATTTTGGCAAAAATCAACCCCTGACTGATACAAGCTTCTTGTGATGGTTCCTTGAAGCAAGGAGAGCAATGGCTTTCCTTTATACCTTTGACTCTAGACCCTACTAGGGGAGGAAGGAGTTGTATAACTGTGGAGATGCTATTCCTCACTGGTATTTCATAGCACTGTGGGGTCAGGAGGAAATGGAATGCTCTTACTACCCTGACGGAGGAATGGGCATGCATGGACTCCTGATCTCTCTGAACAGAATCAGACTGTTGCTGTCTACTTTTATGGAGCTAGAGGGTTGGGAAGGTGGAATTTCTCCTTTCTGTTAAGTAGGCCATCTTTTCCAAGGTGCTTCTGACTATAGGGAAAGGGTTTTCTTAAATCATTTTACAAGACTGTTTTAGATCAATTAAAATTAAATTGAAAGTATGATAAAGTTCTCAAATATCATTTGCTCCATCCCCAACCTGCATAGCCTCCATCCACCATTATCCATTTTGGAAAACAATAAGAATACAGATTTAAGTATAAAAGAGAATCTCAATGAAGACCCATGATTATCCACAGTTCACTTAAAATCCATAGTTCAAATTATGGTAAACTCTTGGCATTGTGCATTCTGGAGTTTGAAAAATGAGTAGTAACTATCCACTATACTGGAACCACACACAGCATTTCCACTGTCATAAAAATCTTTGTAGTCCACTTTCCCTACATTCACGTAAAAGCACTGCCCCTTTACCATCTCCGTAGCTGTAGATTTTCTACATGCTTGGATACAGACGTTATCCTTTCCAGATGGACTTTTGTTGCTCAGTAGTTTACTTTTAAGATTTCTCTGATTTTTTTTTTTCTTTCATAGTTTGGTAGCACAATTCTGTTTAACACTGAATGATACTCTGTTGCTTGGGTTTGCCTCTATTTATCCATTAACCCTCTGAGATACATCTTAATTGCTTACAACAATCATGAATAAAGCTGCTATAAACATCCATGTACAAATTTCTATGCAGACCTGAGCTTTTCTTTGAGTAAATAAATAGCAAAGATCTTTCCTGGTGGATCATCTGGTAAAAGGATGCTTGGGTTTGGAAAACACAACCAATTTTCTTTCAAAAGTGGAGAGCCGTATCATTTTGCATGCTCACACAACAATGCAGGAGAATTCCTGTTGTCCCATATCCTTTCCAGCATTGGATATCATCAGTGTCACAGATTTGTGGGAACCAATAGGAATACACAGGAAATTAATGGCTGTCTTGCTTTCTCAAGCCCAAGACCCTATGGTGTTTATAGACTGATTTCTCCTGGAATTGCTATTTATTTATTTATCTATTTATTTATTTATTTCAGGTTTAGCTTGCCCTTCTATTTTCTGATTTCCTAACATAAGGACTTAGCATATAAATTTTGTACATTTCTTCTTTTCTACTAAATATTTCTTTTTACCATCTGCAATCTGCCAATGCTTCTTGTTATTTTATGTCTTGTTTTTGTATTCTTTTATTTTTGTCTTTCTTTCAATTCTTGATTGTTTGAGAATTTCATGAATTCATATAATGTGTTTTGATCAAATCTACTGCCCATTCCCTCCACTCTCATTCCTTCTCTACCCTTACACATCTCTCTCCCTTATTCATGTGCTCTTTAAAAAAAAAACCCACCCAATCCACTTAGGGCTACCTATATTTTCTTGGGTGAAGGACCATCTATTGGAGGATAGTTAGTCTGACATAAAAATGATCAATTATTTTAGCCATTTGTAAGTGCACAGTTCAGTATTGTTAAGTCTATTCATATTGCTGTGCAATAAGTCCAAATTTTATTTTATTTGTAAGAGAAAGGACCTAGGACAAATGTGGTCACTCGATCTTGATTGGAATGAGAAGTTTCCACTAGCATGTTCTCTTGGCTATTCTTACATCTTCCATGGGTATTTTAATATGACATCAAACAGTTCAAGAAATACATGAAAGTAGAAAGGGATTGTTATGAAATAGGAAGGAAATAAGAGAATGGAAGGGGGCATAAAGATGATATTTGAGAGCATGAATATGATGAAGGTATGTTGAATGCATGTATGATGATCATGCTATCAAACCCATTACCTTTTACAAATAATATGTTAATAAAACCTTGTTAGTATTCCTATTGTAACTTAAACCATTCTCAAATGTGGATTTCCAGCTTATCATTTGAAAACTGAGGCCAAATTTGAGGTCTCCATTCTACTTACCTATATAGACCTCTGTCACTTTCATCTCAATGTGTAGGGAGCTTAGTTTCTTCTCTGGCAACCCCAGCCTTGTTGTAATCAGAACACACACCAGCTACTGCAGAATTATTTATGACTCATTTCTCTACTTTCCATTCAGACACTAATTTGTCACACTGTGCTAAAAATTTTCGAGTATCTAGAAGCCATGGACATGGAATCATCAACTCAGGTAAAGCTAATCTCATTTCCGATGCCTTCTTTCTCCATTCAGTGTCTCCATTAAGGACTTTCCAGAGACAGAAAGCACCCTCTTAGAAGATAGGCCATTTTATCTCTAACCATCTCTAGGTTATCAACCAAGCCAACCTTTCTAAAGTTGCTACCTTACTGGTCCCATATTTCTTGCTATCAGTTCAATCTGTTGCTCCAGCTTACAGTGTTTTTTCCCTCTGTCTTTATAGACTTCTGGTGGGATTTTCACATGGCATGGCCTGTCAGTGGCTCTGCCAGGTTCCAGCACACAAAAACAGAAGACCAAGTCTCCTTAACATCCAGAGAATTTTCTAATGATAGCCTCACCATATATACCACCTCATCCCCACCTATTCTGAGAAAAAGAAAGAGAAGGAGAGAAGGAGGGTGGAGGGTTGAGAATACAGTAGCTTTCTAAATGCCCATAAGAACATGACTTGTGAAAAGTTCTTCTCTGCTCCTGCTCCCTCAGGACCAGGAACATGGGCTATTTCCTGAGTAGGTACTCAACAATAACACTTACACTGGTACATTTTCAGTGTGGCCCCAATGATGGATATTCCCAAAAATTTAACATAGTTGAAGAATAGTGATACACATATGCTGCCATGGGGACTTGTAGGTTAATGGGCGTCCTAACAAATAAATATATGAGCAATTGTTATTAATACAGAACAAAATATGTAATAATTAATGTCTCCCCCATGCACCACTAAATGACATTTTTAGTTTTCTGGGGTTACTGCTTAGAGCCTTTCAGTGTAATTATTTCTAGAAAATTCATTCCCATTAGACAGTTCATTTTGACCCATCTTTGCTTCTCAGATTCTGTCCTGTCCGAATCCCACTCTCTCATTAGGGCCCCACTCATTTGTCATTTCTGGAAAGCTTCCTCTGACCATCGTAGAACCAATAACTGATTGCTGACCTATTTTCCAAGGTGCTCCTTCATCAGAAAGTTCTAAGCATGCCATGCATTACTGGTGAAGCATGCCTTCTGCCCTATACGGACTCACAGTTCAGGCTTTGTTATCCTCAAACCCCTCCAACAGGGTCTAGCGCCACTTGATATTTGTTATGGCTCTTTCTCTCTCACCAGCCTACAAGCTGATGCCCAACCCAAAATAAGTTATTCTGAAGTTAGATAGATAGAGGAAAGAAAGTTTCCAAATTATGTACTATCAGTGTTAAGGAAAGGAGAGGATGGATACTCATGGCTCAGATGTAACCTGGCAAGGAGGTACTAATGGTCCTTCAGAAAAAGAGGGTACTACTATCAAGCAGCTGGGTCTTTGCTTAGGCTCTGAAGTAGTCAGTTTGGCAGCAACAACTGTGTGTGTTGGGAGGGATTGTAACAGAAGGGCATAGCAGTGAGGGTATGGTACGTGTAAAGGACTCCAAAGTTTCCCTGGAGACAGTAAGTGATATCAGTGTTTTTGGAAAGGTTATTCAGACTTTGGACAAATTAGAAACGAGAAAATTGAGGCAAGGGAGATCTTCTGAGAGGAGAATATGTCAGAAATCCAGGAGAACATGGAGAGAAGAGCCAGGACAGTGGACAGTGGATGTAGGCAGATGCGAGAAATGGTTGAGAGGCACAATTAACATATTGCTATTACTCCAAAAATAGACTTGATTGATATTTCACTAGGACAGATATATATGCAAAAATCTGTGACTTTAATCCTGTTATCCGCAACTAGGGAGTTGTCTAACTCAGAGACTTGAATGGTGTTATGTATTTAGTTGTCCCCTCCCCGTCCCCCCAAAATCTATATGGCAATCCTAATATCTAGAACCTGTGAATGATAATTTAGTGGTAAATGGGATCCATGCATATGTAAGCCTGGCATGATGAGGTCAGTAACATGATCTTTAATCTAATGTGACTAGAATCTTCAGTATCGCTGGAAGCCACCAGAATCTAGGACAGTCATGGAGCCATAGAAGTCTTAGAGCCTCCAGAAGGAACCAGCCCTGCCAATAGGTCTTGTTTATGGCTAAAATAGCACCACAGTTACATTCTTCACTCATCTGTTATGACCACCAGAGCTAATTCCATAATTTGACCACTGTAAATAGTGCTGCACTACCCATGGATGTCAAGGTGTCTGTGCGATGCTGACTTCTAGTCCTTCAGGTATGCACCCAGAAGTGGTGGGACTGGATTATTTGTGGTTCTGTTTTAACATTTAAAGGACTTTAATACTGATTCCCATACTGATTTTCATACTGATCCACCACACCAGCACTTGGTTGTTTGCTGATGTTAGTCATTTTGATTGCGATGAAATAGTCTCAGTGTAGTTCTTATTTCTGCATGTCCCTTGTGACTTAAGAATGTGGAGCATTTTCAAGTGTTTACTGGCTGTTTGTATTTTGTCTTTTGAGAACTGTCTATTCATTTTCTTAGCCCACTTATTGACCATTGTTTGATTTCTTTGGGGTTTTAAGTTCTTTATACATTCTAGATATTAATCATCTATCAAATAAGCACCTATCAAAGATTTTTCCCATTCTTTAAGTTGTATTTTAACTGGACTGTTTATTTTACAGCTTCAGTGGGTTACAGTTAAAGTATAGTAAACTGCAAATATTTAAAGCATAATTTGATAGGGTTTAATACTTATACATCATCACTATTGCCAAGATAAGAAATAGATCCCTTAGCTACATAGTCACAAAAGTTTTCTCATGATTCCTAGTATTTCCTCCTTTTGGCCCACGTTCATCATTTCCAGGCAACTACTGATATGTAGTTTGTATTTTCTAGGATTCTCTATATGCAACTGTAAAGTTAGGATGCCGTTTCAGGCTTCCTTCATTTGGTGTAATGAGAGAGACCCATGCATGTTGTTGGACGCATCAACTACTCAATCCTTTCTATTGCTGAGTAGTACCCTATTGTATAGATTCTTCCACAATTTGTTTAGCCATTCATCCTTTGATGGGTATTTGCATTGTCTTCCAGTTTCCTTGCAATTATAAAATGAAATTGCCATCAAAATAGGTGTACAAGCATTCACTTTAAACTCATTTAGGTAAACACTTAGTAATAAAATGTTTGGGTCATAAGGTTTATCTTAACTTGTTGAGAAATTCCCCAATTGCTTTTCAAAATAAGTGTATATTACATTTCAACACTGGTGTGTGGTTTTATTTTTATTTATTTATCTTTAACAATCCATGGTTTTCTAGGGAATTGGCGGAGATTCATGAATTTTCACACATACTCTTTTTCCATATTTTTATTTAAAAAATTACTTTTCATCTTACATACCAATCCCAGTTCCCCCTCCCTCCCCTTCTCTTACCTTCACCTCCCTTTCCATCCCCCACCCACTCCTCAGAGGGGGTAAGGCCTTCCTTGGGGAGTCAACAAGGTCTGGGATACCAACTTGAGGCAGACCAAGCCCTCCCCAACCCTGAATCAAGGCTGAGCAAGATATCCTCTCATAGGAAATGGGCTCCAAAAAGCTAGTTCATGCAACTGGGATAGGTCCTGGTGTGACTGCCAGCCCCCACTCCCCAACACATCAAACCACATAATGGTCATATATTCTACAGCTAAGTAGACATTGGGATGAATCCAGAAATTCCCTGGGATCTGGTTCTAGAGGCTAAATTCTTCAATAAAATTTAAGGAGAGGATACTTGTAAAGGCACAGCTGGGTATGAGAAATGAGATGCATCGGGAATAAGGGACCCTCAAATGCAGTCAAATTGGTGCTCTTAAGGGAGGCATGCGAGCTCTGAGTGCTTGAAAAGGGGAGAGATAGCCAAATGTCTAGAAGCCTTGCTATCAACTGCAAGATTGGAAGACCCTGGAAAATGAATCAGCAGTTCTGTGTATCAGTGTCTAGACTCTGAAGTGCAACTACAGAGTCACGTTCTTGTCCAAATCTGTTAACCCATTGCAATGGAAGAGGATGTATTTGCCTTTCACCTGGAATAAGTCAGGATAGGGTAGTTGTGAGGATGCTTATTTTTTCCTTAGTGCACTTCTGCATTCTATAGCCCTTTCCCCCTTCCTTATCATCCCTTAAAAGGCTGAACTGTAGGAAAGTAAAAAGCAGCATACCTTGTCAGAGAATTCTTCACCCCAAAGATGAAGTCCTTGGTTAGGAGTTACTCAGGCTCTCAGGGTTGGCTTGCAAAGGTGCCTAGGGAATGACACCATGTGGAACCCCGAAGAACATACTACTTGGAGCCAGAAGACATCTTTTTTTAGGGCCTTCTCTGCCAGATGTGTCAGTGACTTCCCCTCCTGGACTTTAGTTACCTTCCAAATCTAGAATGAGATTAAAGCTAGGTGGCATCTGAGGGACCTTTTAATCCCTGACTCCAGGATCAGAGTCTGAGGACATATTCAGGGCTTCATCCTTGCCTTCGAGTTGCAAAAAGACTTCTGGGGCAGACACCAAACATTCCATATCTGCATTCCAGAGATTATAACCAACAACATTTAATGGAAACTGTCCTGCCCAGATGAAGAAAATGCTAAGGAAGACCACGATGAGCGTGAGGCCTACATTAGCAAACTCACCGTGGCTGTTCCCAACCACTCTGCTCCTGAGTAGCCATTGCTACTGTCCTCTGCGATTGTCCTTGAATGTAAAGCAATAGCATGGGAAGATGAGGCTGGAAGAAAGAAAGTCTTGGATATTTATCAATCCTACCCTTTTTTGCCAAGTGTATGTGCTAGGAGCCTTTGGAATCCTGCTGACAGGACCCTCGTGAGTAAGGTCAGCCTCTGGATTCTCAATGCCCTGCACCTTACAGTATTCCCTTGCAGTTCTTGGTGGGTAGAAGGCATGCTGTCCTGGGCTCCATCATATTAAGGAGCCTCCAATCTGAAGCAAGAATGACCAGTTCGGTCTGTAGCTTCATTTCCCTAGGCTCTGAAAAATGAAGTGTACATTTCTTGATACTCAATCCAGGAAAAGATGGGTCCCATGTTGCCTGGAAATCTACACTCTCGGTATTTTTCCATCAAGATAGTGGCATATTTGTTCTAGAGTTTCTCTGGGACAAACATTCTCCAGGTTTGGGCCCTTTCATCTTGGCCTCAAATGAAGGCCTGGAGCTTCACCAAGGTAGACACAGACAGAAAAGAACAGCTATTCTAAGTATGATTCAGCCCCGACAGGCCAGAACAGTGCCCCTTTTCCATTGAGCAGGACTCCTAGGATGACCTACAAGAGTGGTTGAGGTCTGACTCAGCCTATTCCTACCCCTCCCTCACTTTCTCTTTCTACTTCATTTCCATCTCTGAAAGCTCCCTCTCAGCCATTTCCCAGGAAGGACTGACTCATGGATCCCAAACTGTCTCATTGGGGAAAAAAACGCTGAAGTGTTCATCAATGATTATAAGCCATAGGCATGTGCTCTGTTCAAAAGTGCCCAGCCATCCTAAATAAACAAGCACACCAGTCTTCTGAAAACCAGCCACAGAGCTCTCAGGAGATCTGCTATAATTGGATATCAAAAAGTTCATTATACTGGAGAGAAAGCAAGAGGATCTATGAATTCTAAGATCCTTGCGGCATTGGCAATGGCTACTCAGCCCTTCCTGAAGGAAGGAAGATCAGTAGAAGGTGCTGCAGAGATTTCTCTTAGATGACAGTATTCTTATCCTGCACTTCCACGGGTGCCATTGGGTTTCTTGTGAAACTGAAAGATCTCTTCTCAGGAAAACACGTTTTTAAATGCATAAAATTAAACAATGAGACAACAAGGAATACCAATTAGGTCGAAAGAACTATCCGCATCTTAACAAAACAAATCTGCAGTGTATTAGCTTGTGTTCTTCTTAGCACATTAAATACGATCTAGCAGTAGGCCTTAATAATTACTGTAATTTCAAGGTAATGATATTTAGAGACTCCTGCTATGACAGTAATGCAAAATAAAAATATCTGTGATTTCTCTCAGTGACAAAGTCACAGGTTCAATAAATATTTCTGTGATTTGTTGCCAGCATTCATAATTGAAGAAATGCTACATTTCAGTAAGAGGTTAGTGAAAATAAATATGTAATTTTCCCAATTGAAGCATATGGGTCCGTTGAATCCTATCCATGGAATAAAGGATAAGAGTCCTGACTAAGACAGTATTTAAACCCATTTTATTAATTGACATTTCCTTTCCCTAAATCCTCAGCTAAATCAAATTATTGCCCCTATGATTTTTTTTTTGATGTTATCCTTTCTTTTCACTACCAGAGCACAACCAAGGCAACTGTTAGGCTCTGGTGCTAGCTCCCCGACCTATCGCTACATCATTATGGATAATCAACAACCTCTTTCAATATCATGTTTTTCCACTCTGTAAAATTATAATCACAATACCTAACTTGTAGCAGTGGCATGCAGATTAAATTAAATAATACATGAAACATCCAGTCACCATATAAACAATCAAAAAGGTTTGTGGCAATACTGTGACTCTAAGAGTTTGTAAACCCAAGGGCAACAGTGTGTGCACTGACTGTTACAGCTGTGTTATTCTTGGGTGATTTATCTCTTCACCACCTCTGTGATACCACAGTGGAAGCCACAGGGAGCACACATACTGGGGGGAGACAGTGGTGCACTCCAACTGGCTAGTACTAGTTCCTTTACTACATCTCCACAGGGTTACGATCTGCTTGCCATGTTAGTATCTAGAAATTTATCACAGTAAGAATATTTACAAACCAGAAATCGTCAAGTGCTGCAGTAACACTTTCGATCATCTTTCCCCTCCGGACTGAGGTCCTTGTTAAACTTTTACCAGCACATCACTAGGAGAGAATGGCTGGGGCCTGGGCTGGAGGGCTGTGCTACTTTCATCAAAACATTGATGAGACAAAGTATACTGTGTCTGGTCAAGATGTGAAAAATAAGATAGTTTTCAGGGAAAAAAGTGCTTCTTGCAGTCAAAGTTTGTTCTATTTGTTCTTTATTGGTTTTTACATCTGCAAAGATTCGGAACAAGAAAGAACAGGTTTTTCTTGATTAATGTTCTCAGTTCTTGATAATTACTTCCATTTCACCAGTTCTACAAAAGGATCTGCTTTCAGATAAGGGAAAAAACTCTCTGTTCTCTTATCTGAAGAGTGAGGCGTATTTTACTCAAAATCCAGTATCTCTATGTAACTTACTTTCATGTCAACTTTTATCTGTGAGACTCCAGTGCATGCTTTCGGGGAAATATTGCAAAGGCAAAGAGGAGGAAAAGGAGTTTACTGATTATGCAGCCCTATTAGCATTGCTTGAATCTGAATGCTGGCTTAGATGGTGTTTTCAGAACTCGTAAGTGGATGTTTATGTTTGCAAATGGAAGCGCTGAGTAGCTAGAATTGCAGGGCCCATGTGGGGGAGTAAGTCCTGGGGCGGTGGTTTGCTCAGTCACCAGCATTGGATTGCATGAGCTATTTTCAAATGCATCTAGACTATCTTGCCAGTCTCAAGCGACTTGGAGCTGCTGCTTTCCACTCTCAACTGTCTTTCCTTTTTCCATCATGTATAAGCATATGGAACCACAAGCAAGATAGCTTATGAGGAACTGAATCTAACATGGGATGGCTAGTGTGTTGTCCTGGATGAGAGTGGACAATCTATTGTGTGGGACTTTTGTAGGGGTACTCCAACAGGGAAAGTATGCACCTACACTTTTTATGGCCTTTGGGTGCTCCATGGAGATTTTGAGTGGCTGCTGAACTACTGATCTGATGGTTTCCCTGGCTATGATTCCACTCTCTTGCATTGTGCTGGTTTTATTGCAGTGTGGGATTCTCCAGAGCATCCTGGCCTCTCCTTGCCAAAGAGGCAGAATTCTCATTCTCCATGCACGAGCTCATGCTCTCCTTTTTAATATGCCCTTCATTTGGATTGGGTCTCTGGCTGGCTGCCCAGAAGCAGGTAGACATAGATTGGCCTGTCTCAATATCTTGACTTGAGGGAAGTGAGGAGTCTTTCAAGCTTAACAGCTGTGGACACACCAGGCTAATCATATCTGATCTCTCATTGGAGAGCTTAACCCTATTCCATACACTTGCCTGCAACAAGACTTTGAAGAGATATCCGAGGGCTTGGGTTATACTGACACATTAATGGCATGGTTATCTAAAAGCAGTAAGGAGACAGGAATGGGACAAGTGTCACCATCAAGAACACTGAATTCTAGGACCAAAGGTGGTAAAATTCACATCCAGCCACTTAGCTGGTCCAGGGTCACTCCTTTTTCTGTTTGTAAAAATCTCTCCTTGGAGGCCTGCTTTGTTTTGAAGGGAAAAGAGGAGGGATGGATCTTGAAAAAAGGGGAGGTCGGGCGGGGGGAGGACTGGGAAGTATGGAGGGAGGGGAAACTGCAGTCAGGATGAGAGAAAAATAAAAGAAAAAGATCTTTCCTCTTTTCCCCTTCTTGTCTTCTTTCTTCTCCTCACCCTTCTTCCTCTCTTCTCTCTGTGTCTTTCTCCCATGTCACTCTGCCTCTCTGTCTCTCTTTGTCTCTGTTTCTCCCTCCCCTCCCCCCTCTTTAAGATCTTCCTTTGTAGTCTTAACTGGCCTGGAACTTACTGTGTCGAATAGGCTGGCTTCATATGGATCTGCTTGCCTCTGCCTCCCAAGTTCTGGGATTAAAGGCAAGTGAAATCACACCTGGCTCTCTCCTTTTCTATAATAAAGATTGTCCAGTTCAATTCAGATGACATTTCTGTGATAAAGCTTGTCCAGTTCAATTCAGATATAATTGACAGCCAATGTGCCTGTGACTCTCGGATGTAAGCCAAACAGTACCCATTTGCATGTATTGATGTCCAAGGCAATTTCAGGCTGATACTATCAATATGTACCTATTTTCCAAAATGCCTTTTTAAATGTGAGTTTCACATTTAGGAAAAGGGGTAATGAGCATTTTATAAAGTAAGCTAAAGAAAATGACTACTATGATTGGTATAGAAGTGATGTGTGCAGCCGGGCAGCAGTGGCACATTCCTCTAATCCCAGCACTCGGGAGGTAGAGGCAGGCTGATCTCTGTGAGTTCGAGACCAGTCTGGTCTACAAGAGCTAGTTCCAGGAAAGGCCCCAAAGCTACAGAGAAACCCTGTCTTGAAATCCAACAACAAAAAATTAGTGATGTGTGCATATTGCTGTCAGAAATCGAGACTGACCTTGAACTTGATTGTAGTGAGAGTTAAGTCTTGGATCAGATGTGTTTACTTACATCCTATATATTCTTGGCCCAGATAGGAAAGGAAATCCCTGGAGAGCTCAGAATGTGGTCCTCCTTTACATTGTTTGTCATGCTGAAGTTCAGAGGAGGACAAACCTAGTTCAAGCCACATTCTCCCCTACATCAAGGGAGCAGCCAGGCTTCACAAAGCCAGCTTTTTGATGCCCAGGCTGTATCTTAACTCAGTAGTGTGATGACAGTAAGGTCTCTGCTCTCTCAAGCCCAATTGCATTTGGACAGGAGTTAGGTTTGGAGCTTGTTACTCCTTCCAAACCATCACCTACAAGGGGCAATTTCTTTATGCACTCATTAATTTGTCAGTGTACTTGCCACAAGCCAGGCCCTCTTATAAGAGGTGGGCATCAAGCATGAGATGTAGAGAGAAACAAGACAAGGTAAAATCTCATGGTACTTTGTATACCATAACATGACATTTCACCCACCTAGGAGCTGTGGCCACCGAGCCTGAAATCCCTACTCATGGTACTTGGATGGAGGCCTACACAGAGAAGTCCCCACCAGCTACCATTTGTCTCACCATGTGTCTATGCAAAGCACAGTCAGGATGTCATACTTTTTTCAAGTTTTGATTTTCTTCACAACCTGATGGAGCAAATGCTCTTGATAACATCTCTATTTCACCTATTTCACAGATAAAAAAAAAACTTATAGAGGGTGATTGAATAAATCCTTTCAAGCCCTCACATCTAATATTGGCTTATGTAAGATTAAAATTCCGGCAAGTGGATGATACAGTCCATGCCAGAATGGCTATAATGTTACTCAGGATGACATAGTACGCAGTGACTGATTCCAAGTTCAAGGAATTCCTAACAGAAAGGACAGGATACTCCCTACCAAGCCTGAGTACCTTTATCCTAGAAGGAAGTCAGAAGTTAACAATGTATTGCCTAGATCAAACTGTGCCAACCAAAACTCCCTGTTCTCTTCAGTCTTCGTGATATGACTCCAGCACCCTTCATTAAAAAAAAAAGTGAGTCTCTGAGGTTCAACCTTTGCTTCTTTCGGAAGAAGAATTCAGCACAGAGAATCCCCTTCCTGCTTTGGGGTTCCTGAGCTGGGACAGCAGGTTTGTAGAATGATGAGACTTTTGCCTTGCACCCTGAAGTTTTTGAATCATTGCCTCTGTGTGTTTTGGAGAACTCTGACCTCTACAAGGCCAATTCTGCCTTTGGCAGGCACAGGGTCTTTTTTTTTGGATTTAGCCTTCAATTTATCTGGAGGAACTCAAACAGAGCCACTGATGACCAGAAACGATGTTATGAGTGGTTGTTTAGAGGTTGTCTGTTATACATCTGGGATGCCGCCATCACAGACCATACTTCTGCAACCTCAAGACCACCCTACAAACCTGCTTGACCGGCACCTTTGCTCCCAAAGGCATTTCTCTTTCCTTCCTGTGGCCCAGCGTGGTAATCCTTGAACACTTAAAGTCCCAATATCAGAAACTGACAGTGAATTGAAACAACTTTATTTAGCTGACTTATTGACATTGTAAATCATATCACTTTTCCTCAAATTTAGTAATAAAATTTAGTAACTAAAACCAAATGAGCTAGATCCATATTAAAAATCATGGACTTTAAAGTTCCTCTCAAGCTAAAATGGCATTAGTATGGATGTACCTATTTTTTGTGGAAGCCATAAGTAGACATCTTTTGTGTGTGTGTGATAGTATTTTATTTTTGTTGTTCTTATTTTTTTAATTAATTAATTAATTTATTTTACATCCCAACCTGGGATCATCTCAGTAGATTCTTGGGAGTTTCCCTTGTACCGGGTTCTACCTGACCCCTAGATGCCCCCATTTCCAGATGTCTCTATCAGTATTCTCCCTTTCCATCTCTCCCCCACCTGATCCCTCAAATTTCCATCTCCAATCACCCCCAGTCCACCCAGAGAGATCTCTATGTCCCCTTGACCGTTTTTTATTACCTAGCCTCTCTGGGTTTGTGAATTGTAGCATGGTTATCCTTTACTTTAAGTTAATACCCACTTATAAATGAGTATATACCATGTTTGTTTTTCTGGGTCTGTGTCATCTCACTCATTTTTTTTCTAGTTACACACATTTGCCTTTGAATTTCCTGATGTCATTTTTTTTTAACACTGAGTAGTTCTCCATTGTGTAAATTTACTACATTTTCTTTATCCATTCTTGGTTGAGGAATATCTAGGATATTTCCAGGTTCTGTCTATTACTAATAAAGCTACTATGAACATAGTTGAGCAAGTGTCCTTGTGATATAATTGACCATCCTTTGGGTATATGCCCAAGATTGGTATAGCTGGGTCTTGACATAAATTGATCCCCAATTTTATGAGAAATCACCATATTGATTTCTGAAGTGATTGCACAAGTTTAAACTCCCACCAGCAATGGAGGAGTGTTACCTTTGCTCCATATCCTCTCCAGCTTGAGCTGTCACTTCTGTTTTTGAACTTAGACATTCTGATAGATGTAAGGTGGATTCTCAGAGTCATTTTGATTAAGCAAACACTCTTTAGAAAAAGAAAAGTTCATATGTCAGCAAATTGACAACGGTGGGGTTCCTGTCCTCGTAGCTACAAATAATACTGCAGAGGCTTTGTAATTTATGATGCTATATCAGAACAAAGTGTGAGGAGGAGTGTTGCGGGAGCTCCTTCCACTGCTACTTCAGCCAGTAGCCGCTGAGATACCAGCCCATTGGGGTGTGGTCTCTCTCTCTTTAAAAAAGCAGAAACTGCCCTCCCACTAGCTCTCTTGCTTCCAGTTCTGCTTCTGGCGACTAGGCTCCTTTCCTGAGTGTACAGAGGGCTGTTGTCTGGGATGGTGATCTGTAAGTTTTCCCCTTTAAATAAAT
>LOJH01024534.1:0-18829 GCA_001685095.1 Ellobius talpinus
GGGGTTGAGATGCTTGGAGCCAGAGCTGGGTGGTGACTTTGTCTTTGTCTTGCTGGGGTGGAGTCCTCCCTAGGAGGGGGGTGGGGAGGAGGGAGGCAGACTGACCAAGTTTGGCCCATCTTTTTTGATGTCTTGTTCTTAAAGTCTGTTGCTCTCTTCTCCAGGCCTGATCACTTGAATGGACATATCAAGCAGGTGCACACTTCTGAGCGACCTCACAAGTGTCAGGTAGGGATGGGACCAGGGTGGAGTTGGGTGGAAGAATGTATCGCTGTGCTCCGAGCCTTGGCCATGGGCAGGCTGCTGTGTCAGCCAGCTGACTGACCACTGCTTTGCACACACCTCCCACTCTGTCTCTCCAGTATCTCCCTCTGTCCTCTTTGTTCTAGACCCCAGCCCTCTTTGCTTCCCCCAGGGCTGAGATCCTCTTTCTTGGTTACTTGGTTCTGTTGCTTAGCTTTCTTGTCCTGGCCTTTGCAGGCTTCTGGCTGGTGGGCCACACTGTCACAAGTGTTGTCCTGGTGGGTCTGACACCTTGCTGGGCCTGGCTGCTGGTTTCCAGTAGTTTTTATGAACTGTAGGGATTTCAAAAGGGCTTCTGCTGGCCCAGCTAACAACCCTTCCCCTGGTTTGAGCTGAATGGGAACTCAGGTTCCATCAGTGGAGAAAGCATGGCATTAGGAGAGGCTGGGGGTAGGGAGAGGGTGGTCCCATCTCCAAGGCAAACAGCAGGAGCAAGGCAAGGCATTCTCTTCCAGTGTGGAATCTCATAGGGAAGGCTGGACTGGATTTTCTCCTGTCTGCTTGAATTCTGTCTGGGGGCTCTACGGGCACCTAGAAGATGAGTTTTCCTTCCTGGCCTCTAAGCACTTCTGTGTGATAAAATATACACCACTGTCTTCTTGGTTGTTTTCCCCTCTGCTATGGCAAGTGTCTTCAACTGATTTCAAGACAGCGACCGTGAGATACTCCTATAGTCTGTGACAGAGATAGCTACTTCTAACTTGTTGGCCAGTGCAGGTTCCGGGAGACTAGAGGAAGGAATGGATGTGCACAGGAGGACAGAGTTCCAAGGACTAGGGGTAAGCCTTGTTCACAGAGGCATGGCTAGGCAGACTCTCCCAAGGATGCTGACTCAAGATAGGCCTCCTGGAATCTGTCTTTGCCTTGCTGCTTTCTGCCTCTCCATCTCTGATTCTGTTGTCACAGAGCACATTCTGATTCCCAGGTAGTGTGCTGAGCAGCCCCAGGTAGGATAGGAGGAGCCCAGGGGCAATGGGGGTGTGCCCGGTGGCCTGGGGGGGTAACCTGCACTCTCTGCCCTTTTTCCAGGTGTGGGTTGGGAGCAGCAGCGGCCTGCCGCCCCTGGAACCTCTTCCTAGTGACCTGCCATCATGGGACTTTGCCCAGCCTGCTTTGTGGAGGTCGTCCCATTCAGTTCCTGATACCGCCTTTTCCCTCTCTCTAAAAAAGTCCTTCCCAGCCATTGAAAACCTGAGCCCAGCACACTCCAGCAATGCTCTCTTCTGCCCAGCCCCGCCAGGATATCTGAGGCAGGGTTGGACAACCCCAGAGGGTAGCCGGGCCTTTACTCAGTGGCCTGTAGGCTAGCCTGGGTCCTTCTGGAGTGGTGGAGGGGAGTGGTGGCTGGCTGGAGATCCTGCTTTTGGGAGAAGCCAGTAATATGGTTCCTGCCCACCATTCCCAGATCTTCCCAAGATGGCCTAAAGTATACCCCAGCTGAAAGCACTCAAGTAGTGATTAGCAAGGAATGCCTTTCTGAATGCCTCCCACCCCCAGTCTCCGAGTTTCTTTCTGAACACTCTTGTCTCCCCTCCCCCTACCTTGACAGGGGATACCCTGGGCAAGCAACCTTGTCTGGGTGAGTCTGGAAGTTGGCGATTCTCAGGAGCTAAGCCCCACCTGTGTGCTTCCCTTCCCATGGCCTCACTTCTCATACTGATTGGGGTTTCTGGCTACCTTCCTCCCACTTGGGAGTCACTCCACCTCCCGAGAAGCCTCTGGCACAGCTTCAACGAGGGTCCATTGTGCTGTTGTACTCTTCCTCCTCACAAGGTCCTGCTTCCATTTCTGCCTAGTGAGTTAGATTAGATGCTCATGGTTGAGGTTTTTTTCAGTTGCTCTGCTCAGAACTAAATTAACCAGTAGCTTTGTATTGTGATACATGGCTTTAGGGGCTGACAAAGCAGATAGACACTCCCTTCCCCAGGTCCCTTGGTGTGTCCCTTAGCCCTGCATACTCTGCCGGGAGATCAGGAGTGAAGATAAAAGTTTTCATTCTAACATTTGAGGCTTTGTGTGTTTTGTCCTTGGTCTGTTATAACAACTGGCATTATTGTCCCTTGGTGTATGAGCCAGCTCCTGCCCTTCCTCTGCCCTTCCGCACACTCTCTCATAGACCTGACCCTGTAGCCAGAACCTTCTGAAGACCCAGCAAGGTATGTGCTGCTGGCTGTCACACTCTAGGCTTAGTTAAACCTCAGGGGCCTCCTCAGCCACAGAGAATAAAAAGGGTTGGTTACTCAGACTGATAGAAAAGCCTTTTGAAGGTAAGAGGCAGGGAGCCTCAGGCTTGAGTCTCTTTAACTGGTTCACATGCCCCAGCCATTGTCCTGGCCTGGAATTCAGCCAGAGCTGAGAGGCTGGAGTGTCTTAGCCCTCTTCCATTGCTTCTAGTGACCCCATGTCTGAGGCTGCTCAGACAAGGATGGGGGGAGGGGGTAACACTCAAGACAAAGGGGCTAAGCCAGTGGAGCTGGACTTTATGTTTTACCCTTAGATTTTTTTTTCCTGGCTTTTCAAGGTGCCCCTTATGTCTTCTGACTGCTAAGGCCTCTTAGGGTTGGGGGGTCCCATCCTCCAGCTGCCCCACTCAGGACTGAAAGCTTTAGAAAATGTGGTGGGGTGGACATTAAGCATGACAGGCACAGTGGTGAGTAGTGATGATAGGCCTGTTAACAATCGCAGACTGTGTGAGCCTTGGCTGAGCACACAGTAGGCACTTCAAGCCAGGAGGCAGTCACACTGTGCTCTTGGTTGGCTGGCTCCCTTTCAGGGCCCTTCTGTTTACTCCCTGTCTGTAGAATGGGGAGTTCTTTCTTCTGAGTCTCAGGGTCTGGGTCTCCTCTTTAAGGTCTGTCTCCCTCAGCCCCTTCTCTGCTCTCCTGAGTCATGTGACTAGCCTCTTTTGTGTCTGTGCTGTCAGAAGTTCTGGTTGGCCCAGACTTGGACTCACACACAGAAAAGCCTGGGGACTCCAGCCACAGAGGGCCAATTGAACAGGAAAGCCAACAGTTACTTTAGTTTGGCTTTGTATCAAGGTGGTAGATCTCCCAGTAGGAGATTGGCATTCCTAATTGTGTTTGCTGGGGTGAAGTTAGCCTTATTCCTCGAGATAATCAGTGGAGGACAAGGTAGAGGAAGCCAGCTGCATCTTCAGTTTTAATTTTGCTTAGTTAATCCCCAAATATTTAATCCACTTGGGGATAATCTAGGGTTAGCTGTCCATTATCTTAGGTACCAAAGTATGACAGGGCAAAGCCTTTGAAGGAAAGATGGGAAATGGTTGTCAAGAGAAACAAGGTATCTTTCATGCCTCAGGCTTACTCTCCAGAAAGAGGAAGACTTCCACCTGGTCATGTTTGAGATCTGAGGCTTAAAATGTTCTTGGTAGTTGAGGTGGCACATGCCTTTGATCCCAGTATTTGGGAGTGAGGCAGGTGGATCTCTGTGTTCACAGTCAACCTGGTCTACATGGTGAGCCCATGTTTCAAAAAATGAAAACAAGCACCCACACTCTCACAGCTGTAGGGTAGGGTAGTTCTGGGATCTTCAGCGGAGCTAGCTAGCTCTTGTCCCTAGATGACCACATGTCTGTCCCGCTCCCCCAGAGGTGTTTATGAGAGCCCTTGCTGTGGTTTACAGGGCGCTAGGCTGGTTGGCAGAGTCTGAACAGCCCTCTCACTGTGGCCTATCACTGGGTCATGATGATAACCCTCAGAGTGAATAGCCAAGATGCTTTCTAGGTTGTCCAGGTGCTGGAGTTTGCCTGCACATCCTTGCCCCAAGTACACAGGGTCAGTGTCAACACCTTTCTTTCCTAGAATGCACCTGTATTGCCTTCAGAAGCGGTAAGGGTATAGACTTGAGGTCAGTTCTCAATTCACAGGGCATCTGTCTGCCCAGCTATACATTGGTCGAGACAAAAAGACCTCCGTGTAAGTGGAAGATGGCTTGGAGACTGATCTGGTCAGGGTGTTTAGATTGTTCCTTTCTCTACTACTTGAGCCTTGGGCAAGTTCACTATCTAATGTTAGCTTCCTCATTTGTCAAAGAAAACCATAAAAGCAGAATGACACTAGGGTGACCTGTTTAAGTCAGCACTGTTTATTTGTGATGACAGAGAACAGCCGGCTTGTGCTGGTGCAGGTGTCTGGGGTTGAGGAGGGAAACGGTGGCAGCATCTACCTCCATGCATTGCTATCAGCTTCATCCTTTGACTGTACAGTAAGGACATACATATGTGTATGTGGGGACAGTGGTCAGACACTTACCTTGAGATTTCAGGTTATCAAGACCCACTTCTAACAGGAAACAGGCAGCTCCCTTCGGCAAGCTGATGGGGTAGCAGATTAATAGCAGCACCCTCCACTGTGACGGATTTGTTCTTATAGCCCTCAAGCAGAGCACACACAGGGAAAAGAAATTTAAGTTCAATTTGACTTTAGCCCCTGAGGCATCTCCATGGAACCAAAATAGCTTGAAAGCCACTGGGTCTGCCTCTTTTCAAGGCTTTGTGACATTCTGTGTTCCCCAAGGCACCCCAGCCTTTGCATGCCCCAACAGAGGAAGGGATGTTGGGGAGTGATAATTGCTAGGGAGCTAGATCCTCATTCTCAGGGTGTGGGTTCTGACCATTACTTCACAGTTACAGGGCCTAGCTGTGAGTCGTGCTGGGTTGTACCTTTCAGTGGCTGCACACTCCTAGAGTGTGCAGGGGTAACAGCATGCCTTGGGGGCCTGCTATATGCATGAGCCACAAAACACGAACGTCTCTGTATTAGTCTGAGCTCAGAGCCTGCTCCGTCACACTGGTGTCCCTCTTAGCAACCCTTCTCCACCATAACATTGCCCAAATGTCCTCAATGCCTGCAGCCCACTTCCTCCATTCTCACATTAGCAGAACTGACACTATCATTTTATAAGCTGCTTTTTAAATTCACATTACAAGAATATTATGAAGTGTTATCTTTGTACTTTGTCCTGCCTTTTCCATTTCCCTGTGACCAAGACAAATGTCATATTTGAATGAAGCAAATACACTGGAGTCTTTGAATAAAGCAATAAGGGGAAACCCTGGGATGGGGAGCAGGAAGACTGGTTTATGTGCTGTAACTCACTTATTATAGCCATTGCTCCTAAAGTCAGTGCTTTGTGGTTAACAACGAGCAGATGTAGAGGCGCACACCTGTGATCAGGCACTCTGCAGAAGGATGAGCAGTTCAAGGTCAGGTTCAGCTACACAGACTTTGAGGTTAGCCTGCGATGCATGAGACCCTGTCTCGAAAAATCAAGGGATGGGGAGAAAGAAAATGAACAAATACTTAACTCTTCACTCAGTAGAGGAGTACATGGCTTAACTGGTTATGTTTTGAGCTTGTTTGTCTGTGGTAAAGAACCAACAATTCCACCTCATATCCCATGAAATAGCACTGTGGGAAGGAAGGGCAGCCCCTTGGCATTGTGAGTAGAGCCTTACCTGAACCACTCAGCTTTCTAAAGGGACTGATTGCACAAGGTAACAGAAACGGCTTTGCTTCCTGGTGTACTCGGCCAAGTGTGAGATGTCTGTTCCTCATCCTGTTTTCCTTTCTGCACTCAGACCTGCAATGCCTCTTTTGCTACTCGAGACCGTCTGCGCTCCCATCTGGCCTGTCACGAAGACAAGGTACCCTGTCAGGTGTGTGGGAAGTACCTGCGGGCAGCGTACATGGCAGATCACCTGAAGAAGCACAGCGAGGGACCCAGCAACTTCTGCAGTATCTGTAACCGAGGTAATTTTCCCATTGTCTCCTCATTTTAGAGGATGGGCCTGATCTTGTGGGGAGCCCACTCTCCCCGGATTGAGAAATGCCTTCACCCAGGCTTTGAGCACATCTTTCAGCTAGTTGTCTGAAACCTCTTCCTTTCCAAGAGGCTTGGGTGCTTAAAAGAGCCCAAAAGACTTAATAATGGGAACGGAAGGAAAGAGGTGACCCCCAAACTCGGGGTCAAATACACCTCCCCCAGTGGCAGGATAGATGAATTCACAAATACACTAAACAGAGGTTGGCTAGGGGTCATTAACCTGAATGGGCTAGTTCACTCACTGGCATATGAGATTCAACAGCCAGGGAAGGAGGCTGGATCTGGAGATGAGCAAGAGACAAAAACTTTCTAGCATAAATGTTTAAAAGATTCCAAACAGATTGTGGCCTTGATGAAAGAAAAACAAAGTGGAAGGTGCTCTGAGAGGACAGTGCGCTTGAGGCGAAGGTTAGCCTGTGTGGTGTCTAGCAGTGGCAGCAGTGTTATTTTGGATGAAGTCCGCCATGTTCCTGAGGCTGTGCCGGGTAGAGTTGGCTGTTGGAAGTGCTGGGAGTTTGTTTGCAAGCAGTGTCTGTGCTGAAGGAGGTTGGGGCGAGGCTGCTGCTGGCTTTGGCCACTTGGGCGTGTTGCTTGTTGCTTCCTGGGGCACTCTTGTGTCAGTGTTTTTGTAAGTCTAGTATCTGACTTAATGGGTTGAACACTGAACCAGGAATCAGGAGACAAAGGGTCAGTTCCAGCCTTTGCTATGTAGCTTTGGGCTCTCCTTGCCTTGCTTCTTCTCTTAAAAGTGATTAAGAGCCTTCCCCTTTCCATCTCATGGGGTTGCTGTTGAGTACCCTAAGAGAAAGTAGCTGAGAGTTCTTGTACCTTTGGGACATCCCTCCTTATACTGTAAAAGGGTAAAATGGTTTGATGCTGCTTCCTGATAGTCTGGTTTGGACAAGGCACAGGACCCCCTGCAGGGTGCTGTCTCTGTGAGGTACCCTGCTGGGTAGATGTTTCCTTGGGCCAGGTGCCTTCCAGAGACTGCTCTCTGATTTGCCTTGAATGTAGCCACTAGCTGCTTCAGCTGCTTCGTTTCCCTCGAGGAGCAAACGTTGGGGTGGTGAGGGCAGGCATCTTAGAAAGCTGGTTTCTGCCTCGTTTCATCCTAACCTGGCTTCCAGAGAGTACCTCCAAATACCTCTAAACTTGCCAAAATGCACCCTCAGAAGGACTTTGTCAAGTTCCCTATCCTGGACTGATTCAGTCAGCAGAGCTGAGAGCTGCGAAAAGATGTTAATAAAACCGCAAGTCCAGCCCAGATGACAGGCTCGGGCAAGAACTGCACAGCAGCCCAGGTGGGGCAGCAGCGAGGTTCATCCATTAGGACACAGTTTTCCTCAAGAGCTGCAAAGAGGACTTTAACACCAGCCACAAGCCATGTGTCTAGAGTGTGGCATTCACAGAGTAAAGCCAGAGCCTACCAAGACTGTGGGCACAGGCTCGAGAGCAGTCTTCAGCAGGAAGACCCGTTCCTCTAGGACCAACCTGTGCTGAGTGCTCAGAAGAGAAAACAGCTGCATCCATTCTCAGGCGAGGAAAAGCTGGATGCTGCCTCTGGATGACCAAATGGCAACACACAGACGCCAACAAAAGAGGATGGAAGAGGATGAGGGGGCTCTGTGTCATCCTTTGCCCTGTGCCACCAAGGCTATCAGGCTTAAATAAATGAATGTTCTTGGAGCTGGGCTTGTGATTTGGTGGTAGAGCACCTGCCTGGCATGTCATGGCTTTTTGTCCAGTCCCCGGCACTGCAGAATAGTCTCAGGTGAGACTGAATCAGGTGAACTCACAGGTATCTTCTGATATCTTGTAGTCCAATAATATTTTGTTACTTTTTTTAGAATATTTTTAAACTGTGTGTGTGCATGTGTGTGCGCGCGTGTGTACCATGTAGTGCAGAAGCCCATGGAAGACATCGGATCTCCTAGAACTAGTTATAGGAGGTAGTGAGCCAGGATGTGGGTGCTAGGAACCAAAATTGGGTGCTGTTACAGAGGATTGTTTTTAACCACTGAGCCCTCTTTCCAGCCCTGCTGTGAAGCCCAGGCTGGCCTCAGCTTGCAGTATTGCTTGTGATCTTTGCATTTGAGAGACTAAGGCAAGAAGACAGTTCAAATTCCAAGCCAGCCAATGCTACACATCAAGCTCTTGTCTCAAAGGAGAAGAGGTCAGGCCTAGTGGCCTACTCCTGTGGCACTTACAAGGCTGAGGCAGGAGTATTCTCATGAACTCAAGGATAGCCTAGGCTAAATGGCAATTACTAGGCCAGACAAGACCTTCTATCATAAAACAGAACAACAACAAAAATACACAAGAGGGGGGTTGGAGAGATGACTCAGCGATTAAGAGCACTTAGCTGCCCTTCGAGAGGACCTGGCTTCGATTCCCAGCACCCATGTGGCGGTTCACAGCTGTCTATAACTCCTGTTCAGGGGATCCAGCACTTTCATTCAGACATACCTGCAGGCAAACACCAATGTACATAAAATAAAAATAATTAAACACACACACACACAATGGAGGCCAGGTGTGGTGATGCACACCTTTGATCCCAGCACTTGGGAGCCAGAGGCAGGCAGATCTCTTGAATTCAAGCCAGTCTGGTCTATAAAGTGAGTTCCAAGACAGCCAGGGTCACACAGAGAAACCCTGTCTTGAAAAACAAACAAAACACACACAAAGGAAACTTTCTCCTGTCAGATGAGCACGAGGGCAGCAGGTGGTGCTGTGCCGCTCTCCTGCACTGGCAGTTTAGATTTGGCTGCTCCAGGGTTTGGACACAGAAAACGCAGTCCCCAGTCTCTGCAGGGACACAGGCGAGAAAATACAACTGAAGAACAGTGGCCTCGCACCATAGCAAACTCTTCGTTTCTGGAGAGGGACAGACTTGATGGCAGCAGTCATGTGTGCGCAGTGCTTCCATCATGGAGGCCCAACATCAAGTTGAGTAGGTGGGTGAGCTTAGAATTTCAGCTAAGTACATCTGGCCTCAAAGATATGTTCTGCCCAGAAACTCAGTTTCTGTTTCATCCCAACACTTGACTTGCTGAGTTGCTGTGTTTAAGTTCTGGGCTGTAAGTGGCAGCTGTGGGTCTGTTCTTGCCACTTTCCAGGTAAGTTTGCTATAGGTAGTACCATCTACAACCAGGAGAAAGTCAAGGGAATCCAGCCACATATTTCACAGAATGGTTTCTGGGAACATACAGGATGTTTTTATTGAGTATCTGCTGTATTTTCTTGGTAGATCACTCTCCCTACACAGAGTGCTTTTCTTTCCATTCACTTTGAGTGTAGTGGACTTGTTCTGGCATGCCATGAGGGGGCTTCACTCTACTTCAGAGGCCCCAAACGAATGAAAAACCAAAGAAAAATTCTCTTGTGAATTGGTAGCATTGTATCATCAGAAAGTTCTGTTGTCTTATACTGGTTTCCAGGGCCACTGTGTCCTGTTGGGTGTGTGTTTGGGTTTTACAATGCTACCTGGAGGGGCAGGGCAAAAAGCCTCCTCTTCTCTTTAGCCTTGCCTACCCATTCTTGGCTATAGCCTACTTCTTAGGAATGTCTGTTCTCCAGTGTCTGGCCTCAGGCCAATCTTTGAAGTAACTGTATTAAGAAAGGAAATACTCTCCTGATCACACATTTCCCTTGAGGACCACCACCACCTGCTATCCTCAGGAGTTTTTGCTAAAGGAAGTTCCCACAGGCCAGCCCTCTGTTTCCTGGCAGCCCATTCTAACACATTCATTATCGCACAGTTGTGGTGATGATAATGAACCCTATTGCACAAGTCCAAAGGACTTTTTTGTTGTTTGTTTTAAAGCTCGAGAGCAGTTTTTTACTAGAGTTTGAAAGAAAATTATCAGGGTATATTAGGCAGAGTTCTCTAGAGGAACAGAACTGATAGAATGGAAGTGTGTGTGTGTGTGTGTGTGTGTGTGTGTATGAATGTATGTGTATAAGAAAAGGTGATTTGTTAGAATGGCTTACAGGCTGTGGTCCAGCTAATCCAACAGTGGGTACCTACCAATGGAAGGTATTGAGAGTGTGAGCAAGCCGGTAGAGAGAACAAGCTTCCTTCTTCCATGTTTTTTATATAAGCTGCCAACAGAAGATGTGGCCCAGATTAATGGTGGCTCTTCCCATCTCAGAAGATCCAGACTAAAAGTGGGTTCACTTCAAATCATTTAATTTAAAAAATCCCTCACAAAGCCAGGCGGTGGTGGCGCAAGCCTTTAATCCCAGCACTTGGGAGGCAGAGACAGGGGATCTCTGTGAGTTCAAGGACAGTCTGATCTACAAGAGTGAGTTCCAGGAGAGCCAGGGCTGTTAGGCAGAGAATCCTTGTCCCGGGGAAAAAAAAGAACCCTGACAGGTATATGTAGCTGCTTGAGTTTTAGTTAATTCCAGATGTAGTCAAGCTGACAACCAAGAATAGCCATCACACAGGTAGACAAGTAGCTGCTGGGAAAACAGGAGAAATAGTCTTGCCTTTTAAATTAAGAATGTGACATGCATGAAAATTACTAAGTCTCTTATTTACTAATCGGTAAAATGAGTATAAAATAATAGTTTACAACAGGTAGAGATTTCGGGAACTCTGTAGACTACTTGCAGCATGCTGGGCTCTCGCACACTATCAGCATTTAAAAGTGAACCTTTGGCAGGGCAGTGATGATGCACGCCTTTGATCCCAGAGGCAGAAGCAGATGGATCTCTGAGTTCAAGGCTATCCTGGTCTACAGAGCAAGTTCCAGGAAAGCCAAGGCTACACAGAGAAACCCTGTCTCAAAAAACCAAAAAATATAAATAAATGTAATAAAACAAACTTAAACAGAAGCTGAAATACCTAAATGTGCTGGCCAGATCTGGAGTGGATTAAAGGAATAAAGGGCACTGACCTAAGTGAGCATTATACTAAAAATCTTTGGCTCCTGCTAACGGTCCTTTCTGATCCTTGACTATGGTGGGATTTGATGACACACTTCCTCCCTGTGAAACTCAAGTCAGTCATTTTATTGGCTTGCCTGATTCTGTGGCTGTCGTCCTTGCAAGGCCTTGTGACATTTGTGGAAACTGGCTCAAGACCTGTTCTAGCCTGAGATACTCGTGCCTTAAACTGAGTGGCGCACAAGAAGTAAAGTGGAGCAGCTCTGCGATGCCTGGAGATCATCCTGCGAGAACCTGACAGATGCTCCTAAACCAAACCCAGAAGACCACCATGGACAAGGATGACCACGATGCCACTTTTGTGTAACTTCCTGTCTCTGTTCTTCAGAAGGTGGAATCAGTTCTTAAATTATTGTTCTGAAGGTGGAAAAATTAAAATAGAGCATGCTTCAACATGCTCTATCCCCTGGAAGCTTCCTTGGGGACTTCATTTTGTCTCCATCGGGTTTCCCTGTAAGTGATAAGCAGGCTTCTGCTGGCTGGAACCCCATATGCTTATCTGACCACATTTCTAGCCATGGTCTCTGCAGCTGACATGGGCCTGTGCAACATCACTCAAATCACCTGGTACTGAGGCACCAAGTAAGACAAGCTGGCTGGCCTGGGCCCTTCAATGTAGCCATGGTCTCTGCAGCTGATATGGGCCTGTGCAACATCACTCAAATCACCTGGTACTGAGGCACCAAGTGAGCCAAGCTGGCTGGCCTGGGCCCTTCAATGTAGCCTTTCCAGAGAAGCTGACTCATGGACAGTGGCACTCTCCATCCTGACCTCATGGCCTGATGTGACCGCAGATGTTTCTGAGCCAAGGAGAGGACCCCTTCCAGGTGCAGCTGACCAGGGAATGCTAGCCAGAGCTGCCAAAGAAAAGGCATGGGGAGCAGAGAGATATCTCTTGCTGGCTGTGGGATCTCATCTCCTTTTGTCTTGTTTAGGTTTCTCCTCTGCCTCCTACTTAAAGGTCCATGTTAAAACCCACCACGGTGTTCCCCTTCCCCAGGTCTCCAGGCACCAGGAACCCATCCTGAATGGGGGAGCAGCGTTCCACTGCGCCAGGACCTATGGCAACAAAGGCAAGCGACCCCTTGCTCTGCACTTTGCTTCTCTGCGCAGACTGTGTTGTGGGGGCGCTGGGCCGGGTGGTGGGGAGGCAAGAATCGCAGTGCTCTCCAGGACAAAGTTATCATGGGTATCTCACTCCCAAGTGAGTGAGGCTTTAGGGTACTGCTGATCCAGCCTGCCTCCTCTTCCCCAGCCTTCCTTCCTCTTGGGTAGCCCCTATTGACTGGAGCCCCGCAGGGTTGCCCTAGGGCCGCAAGAGGAGCACTGCATGATGAATTACTCTGGGTCTACCCACTGCCTGTTGCCCTGTAGGATGGTATGGACCTGTGGCTGAACGCTTTCTCCTTGGTTGTTACTATGGGTGGGTGGGAGCCAGTGGCTGGCTTCTTCCATGGTATTGGTGGTTTGTTGCCAAAAGTGGCCCTTTCCAAGGAACCTCTGGCTGAATTTGTGAGATGCATGGCAGTAAATGAGCTACCTGATTGCCTCTGATTTGGAGTTGGTTTGTTTGACAAGAGTTTCCAGGCTCACCATTAACTTGTTGGTTCATGTTGTTTGGTGTCATGCTGTTATTGCCTTTTCGCCAGGGGCATGGCAGATGGTAGAGATGGCATGCTCCATGCTCCCATCACAGACCTCCCATCCTGGCATGGCTCTCTGGTCCCAGGCAGGAAGCTGTTAGTTGGCAGTAGACCCCAGTGTGGGCCAGGCAAGGGAGGACAGTAAGGGCCATTTCTTGGTGTGGATGGGGCTACCCAGCTGACAGAGTTGTTCAGAGTTGCTGTTCTTCTGTGTACTTTGGCTGTATGGTCCTGGAAGGGTCTCTGCAGAAGTGGAAAGGTTATAAAAGCCTCGTGTAAGGGTTGGTACTATCTGAGCCATCAGTAAGATCCAGCTGAGTAGAGGATCTCATGGTTCCAGTTTTGCCTGCTTTGTGAAGGTAGCCACTGGCCTAGTGCAGCGGACAGGCCACTGACGCACCTGCTTATCATAATCAGAATAGTTTTATTCCAGAGGCACCTCTGGAAGCACCTAGGAATTGGGTGTCTCTGGGTTGTTCTGGGCAGAAGTAGGAGGGATCCCCTCCTAGCCTTCCTTCCTTTAAGCAGGCTGAGATGATGGTGAACTCTACACACACAACTGCATGAAGAGTTTAAAGTGAGGGAGGCTGGTGGCCCCGGGCACTGTTATCTTGCTCCTATAGGCATTCTAGACTCCTAGACAGACCAGCCAAACCTCCGTGGGTTCTGCCAGGTTAGTTAATGGCCAACTAGCCCTCCAGAGCCTGTGAGCTGGCCTCTCATGGTCCCTCCAGGAGGGGACAGATCCAATGCCTGGCCTCATCTCTTCCCTGTTTTGTTTTTTCATAGAAGGCCAGAAATGCTCACATCAGGATCTGATTGAGAGCTCTGATTCCTATGGTGACCTCTCAGACGCCAGTGACCTGAAGACGCCAGAGAAACAGAGTGCCAACGGCTCTTTCTCCTGTGACATGGCAGTCCCTAAAAACAAAATGGACTCTGACGGGGAGAAGAAGTACCCATGCCCTGAATGTGGGAGCTTCTTCCGTTCTAAGTCCTACTTGAACAAACACATCCAGAAGGTGCATGTCCGGGCCCTTGGGGGTCCCTTGGGGGACCTAGGCCCTGCCCTTGGCTCACCTTTCTCTCCCCAGCAGAACATGTCTCTTCTTGAGTCCTTTGGATTTCAGATTGTCCAGTCAGCGTTTGCGTCATCTCTAGTGGATCCTGAAGTGGACCAGCAGCCCATGGGGCCTGAAGGGAAGTGAGACATGCTGTGTCCCCACAGAACAGCCTCTGGGGACTGCCAAGAGATGCTGCAAATGTGGAGGGAAGTGATGTCTTTGGGTTCTGGAGCTGAGAGATTTTTATTCGTTTTTAACCTCCATCCCTGCCCCTACCCTACTCCCCTCCCTGTCCATCACCCATTTCTCCTGATGGCCTTAGAAACAAACAGACTCTCATCCGATACTCTGCAGAAATATTTGAGAGACCCAGTATGGGACAAGGGCAGAAAACACTACATAGGCCTCTCCGGCAGCACTGGTCCTGGTTCTTCTAGTTCTGAATGAGAGCTTCTGGTACTCAGCTCTTGGTGATCTTGGATCTCAGTGGTTTTGGTGCCCCTCCCCGCCAGCTTCTTTCATTCCTCATACCCCTTCCTTTGTCCTCAAAAGGAAATTACAGTTGGGTCTCTGCCCTCTCATGGCCAACTACTTTTAAGAAAGCCAGAAACCTACAGCATCCCATGGACCATAGTATGAGTGTCCTCTGAGAGCCCTTTGAAGTTGGCCTGGGTCTTCCTGAGCTACTGGAAGCTAACATTTCACTGCCAGGACCAGCTTATCTACTGAGGACACCTCTGCCCCAAATTCCAGTTTCTTACTTGATTTTAGCCATTCAACTTGCTGTTGGGTTTTGATCTCTAATTCTTATTATTGTTATTTTTAGGACCAGTTGTAGTGAGTTGCTACTGAAAGCTACCCCAGGTGACACAGAGCTCTTTGTAAACCGCAGTCACACTTTAGGGTTAGTATTAAACTTTGTTTAGATGTACTATAATAAACTTGGCTAGTTGTTTGAAGTCTATGGAAGAAATAGTTTTATGCAAAATTTTAAAAAAAAAATTCCAGTCTGATCAGGAAGCGATTTCAATGGTATTGGGGGCCAGGAAAGTGGAAGAGCCTCAGGTAGAGACATTGTGTACCTTGGTTGTGTTACACTTGAGCAAGCCCAGGTTGACCTTGTGATGTGAATTGATCTGATCAGACTATATTAAAAACATTAGTATGATACTCTGCCTGCTCCCCTGAGTCCAGTTTTTCAACTGTATTTGGGACCTGGATATCAGCAGTCTATACCCCTTGTCAGGGAGGGGCAGTAAATGGTTCTCCATTGCACCAGTTCTCTGTGCCTCATGGGTAGATGTTCCCACCAAAAGACAGGTTTCCAGGACTCATTTACTCATTCAGTCCTTGTTTGCACTGCTTGTGTACCAGGTATGTTTTTAAGCTCTGTAATAACAAAATAGCCCTTGGCCTGACTATGAGATTTAAGTATGGCTTTCAAGCAATGAGGAGTACAAGAGGAAAATGGCAAAAGGTGATGGGTTGGTGACAGCTAGTAGGTAGGGTAGCCCACTCAAAGCAATGACCTGCTAGAACTGGGGGAACATGGCAGGGAAAAAAACATTATGGCCAGGAGGCTCGCTCCCACATGTTATAGCCGGTTTTGTTGTTCATTAGTTGTGACTGTACGAAGAGAAGACAGTCTTAGTTCTGTGTATGTATATGCTTATGTATGTGCAGATGTGCACATGTGGAGGCCAGAGGACAGTCTCCAGTGCTGTTCTAGAGGAGCCATCCACCTTGTTTTTAGAGGTGCTCTCTCACTGACCTGGAGTTCACCAAGTTGGCTAGCCTGCAGGCCCCTGGGATCCACCTCCAGTTCTGGGATTACAAGTGCACAGCACTGACATGGGCTCAAGGGCTCAAATTCAGGTCCTCATGTTTGCAAGACAAGCATTTTACCGACTGAGCCCCTAAAAGAATTAATGGAAACAAAAACCAATCACAAGAGGGACTGGGAGGCTTACAATACTCCAGGGATCTTGAGAAATCTCAAAATGAATAGAAAGTCTTTGATCTCCAAACAAGAAGAAACAAGTAGTGATAAAGGAGAAAAGATAAACAGCAAGAGGGACAAAGCACAAAACTGCATAATTCCACGTTAATAGTAATCACATTGCTATTCTGATTTAAAGGTAAATTTTTCTGGCTAGATTTTTAAAGTAAGTCATCCATTTACATGAACTCTTGGGTAACTTGCTACACTTTGTGGACTGCAGAATCGAGGGTTGGCCATTTGATGCGAGTTAGCAAAGAAAGGCTGACCTAGCATGCTGGAATTTTGCAGACATGTGGCTTTGTGACTATTACAGAATTTGCAACCCAATTATACTTATGTTAATGTATAGACCTGGCCTTGAGCCAAGACTTAAATGTGTTCAGCCTCAGTCCTTCTGTGCCCTGGACACCCTGGCCCTGCCCTGGGCAAGTGAGGACTGTAGTTATAAAGGAGTTTCCGTCAGTGCCTCATGGCAGGAAGTGAACAACAAAACAAGTAGCTGCTCCTGCCTGCCCCCAACTACCTGGATCCTCCATGCCACAGACAGAAAGCTGTGTAAAACATGGCCTTCGTGCCTGTCCAGGGTAGAGAACTCATGCTTTTGCTCCTGAGCAAACCTTCAAGCCTCAACTTCTTCATCAGCAGACCGCCATCACAAGCTAAGGATCTATCTACTCTTCAGCTCAGCTGTGAAAGTGGCCCTGTTACTAGTCATCCACTTCCTGCAAGTGACAAACAGGTGCAGAGGTAAGCAAGTTCTTCATATTTAGAATGACACGTCCCACTCCCACCTCACCCAACCCCGGTGACTGGGACCATACCCCAGACTTCCCTGGGCTTGCTAAAGTAAAGGGTAGATCTGTCCACAGGCACACCATGGTGCTAGCTCAACTACTGCTGGAAGGTCTGGGCCATGAACAAGCTGAGACCAAGAGGCCCTGTACTCAGCTCCTGTGGCAGATTAGCCTGTGAAGGTCAGGGAGATCCCATGCCACAAAGGATCCCAGTGAACATTGCTATGGACAAATTTGATCACCAGCAAATTAGAACCTGGATACCTAGCAAGGTGGGCTGTGGCAGTTCCAGAATACAGCTGTGAGATACTTTTTACAGTTCTGGCAGCTCTCCAAGCCTTTGCCTCTTTGCTTGTAAAGTGGGCAGGACAGGAATAACTGGGAGGGCTGTCTGTGGTAAAGCTTAAGAATATTACTAGGAGTTGGGTACAAGAGCCGACTCCTGTGAGAACAGGCTTCCTGATCCTTCTCTTAGCAGCCTAGAGTGCCTCCATCCCCACAAAATAACTACATCTAACTTACCTTTGGATTTCCCAGGTCAATCCCTTGCTTCCTACTTGGTATTCCCCAAGCACAAGTCCCCACTTGTTGGTCTCTTCCTCTTTAATATGTCAGGCCTTTATGGCATTTTCCCTTCATACCCTGTTCCAAATAAATGCAGTAATCATTAATAATGACACATGAGGGGTGCCAAGCACCTGCCTGAACCGTCCATGTAAGATTCATACCCACTCAGGCAGTAAACAGCTTGCTCCAGACAGCAGTAGGCCATCCAGGGAGACCAGAGTCCAGCAGTCTTAGAGCCCCAAGTTACCCCTAGCCTGTGCTCTTAGCTCTGCTCACAGCATGTCCCATCCCATCTTAATCTGCATGTCTGCATCTTCCACTTTCCACAGCCTTAACTCTTGCTGCTCTCCTAAGCACTGTCCCTTCTCAGGTAACCATCACTATGCCATGGTTCATGGTTACCCCAGGAACAGCCAACCTAGCTCAGACCCCTACGCTACCACTTTCAGAGAGACCTGGGTCTAGTTAGAAAAACAAACAAAAAACTTCCTTTCAGTTTATCTCAACCATCTTTGATCAGATACCTTCAATATAATGGAGAGAGTGAACAAGAGCAGGACTGGCTACTATTCTTGCGGGGCACCAACAGGTAAGCATTTTTGCCATTAGGAAGGGAGCATTTATCCTGGCTTACTATTTGAGGGTGTAGTCCATGTTGAAAAGTCGGTAGCAGGAATGTGAGGCAGTATGTCACAGACTGCTCACAGGAAACGGATTAATCCAAAATATATTTTTGACCATGTAAAACTGCAGAGGTGTAGTGGCATGTGCTTAAAAGCCCAGCGCTTGGAAGGTAGAGACAGGAAGATCTGGAGTTTAAGGCCAGCCTCAGCCACTTAGGGAGTTCAAGGCCAGCTTGGGCTGTGTTTACAAAAACATTTTAAAAAGTAAAGCACTTGGGTGTTATAACTAAGTCATTCTGTGGTTGGACTGCATTTGGGTCCCCAGCTGCCATTTTATTGCAAGTTCAGCTTCTGCTCTGCTGGATCTAATCCTGTTTAGGGTCTCTGGTTTTATTCAGAACCAGGGTTTGGCCTCCTGCTAGCAGGCTCAAGGTTCATGAGTTAGACTTACTTGAAACCCAAAGCTTGGGATTTCATGGTCTGCTATCAATTCACTGATCCAGGCAGTACACTGCCATATCCCCTAGTAAGGCTGCTCTGTGGGGGCACACACAAGGGGGTCCAATGTGCTCATTACCAAGGCTGCCTACCCAAATCACTTTCTACCCTGTTTTTCGTTTTTTGTTTTTTTTTTTTTTGAGACAGGGTCTCTCTGTGTAGCTCTGTAGACTAGACTGGCCTTGAATGGAGATGCTTGCCGCCTCTTGAATATGGAGATTAAAGGTGGTGGCACAGGAGGCTGAAAAGATGGCTCAGCAGTTAAGAACATTGACTGCTCTTCCAGAGGACCTGGGTTCAATTCCCAGTACCCAAATGGCAGATCATAACTGTAACTCGAGTAACCAGGGGATTTGGTACACTCACAAACACATACATGAAGACAAAACACCAATGCACATTTAAAAAAAAAAAAAGGGTAGCAGCCCATCCCAGAGAACAACCCTGAGAGTCTGATCTTCCACTGTGGATCCCACAATCCAACTCAGATTTGTGCAGGAAGCACCTGAGGCATCTCACTGGACCTTTAGGGTTTTTT
>LOJH01024535.1:6203-17920 GCA_001685095.1 Ellobius talpinus
ACAGGCTCCAAAGCTACAGAGAAACCCTGTCTTGAAAAACCAAAAAAAAAAAGTCCTTTTGTCCTTGGTTGATAGGACAAAACTTAGGTAGGCAGAGTAGATAGAATTAAATGCTGGAAAGACAGAGTGGCAGACACCAAGGATCTCCTGCCTGAGAAAGACGCTGGTTAGAATCTTGCCGGTAAACCACAGTCATGTGGTGCTACACAGATCAATGGAAATGGGTTAAATTAAGATGTCAGAGTTGGCTGGTGAGAAGTTAGAGCTAATGGGCCAGGCAGTGTTTGAATGAATACAGTTTCTGTGTGATTATTTTGGGTGTAAGATACGGGGCGGCCGGGAAGACAAGCAGCCCGCTCCTCCTGTTACAAGTGTCCAGTGTCATGCTCAGCTGTCACTCTCTTCTATGAGCTGTCATTTGTTTCTGCGGTGCCCTGCGATTGCATCCTCGCTGTGTTCTATAGTATGTCTCTCGCTCATCGCCTATGGCAAACTTGTCCTGTTTCACTTCTTCCCTTGCAAAATGCTGGCACAAACTTCCTGCCATACGCAGAATTTTCTAGTAATTGCTCAGAAATAAAAATCCTGAGATTTTTAAAACAAACATTATAAAGAATCTTAGCACATAGTTCAGAACTCAGAGTTGCTGTGTGTGTCCCCTCCCTACCGATGCTGTGAGCCATTGCTTCTTTTCAATATTGCAACTCCAAAAGGCTCAAAGAAAGATGTCATTACAATCCACACTTCAACTACTCGGTGACTAATGAACTGGAGACGTTTTTTATGCATGAGCCCAGACTTATGCCTTAAAATTCCATTCATGGCTCTTTCCTGCTTGCCATGGCCATTTTAATGTTCTGTAGAACTTTTGTCTATTTGAAAAGTTTTTGCTGTTGCTGTTTGTTTGTTTGTTTGTTTTTTCTAGACAGGGTTTCTCAGTAGCTTTGGAATCTGTCCTGGAACTCACTCCTTAGACCAGGCTTACCTCAGACTCAAAGAGCTGGCTGTCTCTGCCTCCCAAGTGCTGGGATTAAAGGTGTGTGCCACCATACTCTGCAATTTGAAGAATCTTAATCTGTTGAGTTTCTTGATTTTTTTCCCCAGGGAAAGGATATGGGGAGGCCTGTGGAATCCAGGCAAGTGCACATCATGGAGAAATATTTTTTCTTAATTAGCTGGGCATGGCAATGCATACCTTTAATCCCAACATTTGGGAGGCAGAGGCAGGCAGGTCTCTAAACTCAAAACTAGCCAGAGTTACATAGGGAGACTCTGTCTCAAACAACAACAAAAAAACTTTTAGTTTGAGGGGAACAGAGACACAAGTGCCTCGGTGCGAATCTGGAGGTCAGAGGGCATTTTGTAGGAGGCGGTTCTCTCCCACCTCCATGTTGCTCTAGGTCAGCTATGCAGTGAATTTAAGGCCACTCTGTGCTGCAGGAGACACTGTCTCCAAAGGAAAAGCAAACCTGGGCTGATGCCTACAGCCAAGGGTTGAGTTGGTCCAGGAAGCTTGAGGCCCTGGGTTCAATCCCCGCTGTGGAAGGAAAACAAGCAAAACCCTAAAGGCATCCCGACAAGTCACATGTCTGACAACCTGCAGTGTGGTCTTAAGCACCAGGTGTCTCACTCTTCCCCTCCTTGACAGTGGGAATGTTGAATCCTGTGACCCCAGCCTCTCTGTCCCCTGCCCACCCTACCTCTGCTTTGGTAACGTCTTTTCTCTACTCTTAGGGCTTGGATGGTGCCAGAATGTTTGATGTTGATGAAGCAACTTTGTTTTCCCAGATTTGGTTTCATAACCTAGAATGGTTTGGGGACCCAGAACCACAGGGGCACAGTCGCTGGGGCAGCTTCTCAGAGTGGCCTGGAGGAAACCTGTTTCACCATTAGAAGTCCGATTTGCTATACACTGAACCACAGAGCCAGCTGAAGGGAGTTACAGGATGAGTAAATGACCCTCGGGCTACAGATCTGTCTTCGGAGTACAAGGGCCACTGGCTGTTTTTAATTTTTATTCATATCTGTGAGGAGTTACATAGCACCAACAATCTGAATACCCACGGATGCGTCTCCATGACAGGGTCTTTTTACCCTCCGTTAGTATTTTACCTCCTTAGCATGGAGACACGATGCTCGCACCACCAACCCTCAGCCAGTCCTCCTAACCTTTGACCTTCGCTAAGGCGTTGAAGACCATTTCCCACCTCCACCCCAAATGGAACTCTCCTTCCAGAAGGACAGAGCTAAGGAACCTCAAGGGGAGAGAAAGATTCGACCACACAAACACAAAGATTCCTGCAAGCCAAGAGAAACCCCCAAGGCAAGCAAAACTCCAGAAAGAAGCAAGAAGTGTTTCCAACTGTCCGTCACTCGGCTGGGGCTCTGTGCAGCCAATGGACAGAGGATTCGAGCCAGGGACGGGTGCAGGGGAGTGCAGAAACCTAGCGTTTCCCTTGGAGACTGCCCGGAAGAGTGCGCAAGTGACTGGAGAGCCTAGGAGGGGGAGTGCGCAATTGACTGGAGGAGAGCCTAGGAGGGGGCCTCATCCCCGGGCCTGTGTGCCCCTCAGTTTGGATCTCAGCGCTGTTCAAGCTAGGAAGGGTCAGGATGCGGACCAGAGCCTCTAAACTCGGCCTAGGACGCCTGCAGTTACTTCCTGCCGCCGTCAGGCAGTGAGTCAGAGCCCAGGTATTTTGGCCTGGCTGCTGTTTTGACAATAAGGGTGGATTAAACAGACCTTTTCTTTCATTTTATTCTCCCTTCCCCGCCCCCACGCACTTCCAGGAGAGCTTTGTTCTAGGTCTTAGGACTCAGAAAGTGATCATGGGAAGCCAATGAGAGCACCCTTGGGTGACTAAAGGGCTTACCTGCCTGGTGGGACAAACCATCACCTTGGCAGTCCCTGAAGTCTAGGTCTTGAGGGAAAATTCAGAGTAGCTGACTTGCATAGCAGTATGAAAGACTGGGTTAGCCACCAAGTGGGACTTGCTGCTCAGTTTGTTGGAAGGCAGTCTCTTGCTAAGGCTAAGACCTTTCACCTTGAGGTTTGGGTAGCAGCAATGAGGACAAAGCAAAGCTAAGAAGTAGAGAAACTGAGCCAGGCCTGGGGACAGGCCTTGAGAACCGGAACACATTTACTAAGGCATCCCCGAAGTGCTCTGTTTTGAGCTTGAGACTCTACAGGCTGATGACCATCAAGCCCCCCTGGAGGGGTGAAGACAGGAAATGGAGATGTGGAACTGGCCTCTGGTGGCCAGAGCAGACACTGACCCAGCATCATGTGAGATGCCGTGATTCAGTCTGGCTCACACAGACCCAGAAGCAACCCTTGCCTGCCTCCCTGATTCCCAGAACACGACCTAAGGAGTCACTGGCTCAAGTACCGGCAGGGTGACAGGATTATCTTGTTCCAGTTCTCAAGGCCTATCCATAGGCCTGGCTCAGCGAATTCCTGCACTTCCCTGAGCTTGGTATTCAGACTTGCTGTGGGCCTTGCTGAAGGATCACTTTCACACCCGTGTTGGAGGCCCAGGCTTTGTGGGGAAATAAAACTCTTCCAACGTGAGTTCCTGGGCCTGACTGCTTCATTATTTCAGAAGTTAGTGGGGTGTTTAGCCAGGAGATCCTGAATTTGAGGCCCAGAGAGGGAGGGAAATGGCCCCAGGTGAGATAGTGAAGGAAGCCCCAAGTTGGACCCGTCCAGGTATGAAGACACAGACCGGCCAGTCACTACCCAGACTCCCGGAGCTCTGCCCTAGCTGCCAGCACTTAATCTTTGAGATGTCAGCAATCAACACTCCCAAGTCTCCCTGGCTTCGGGCCTTATTTTCCTATCTTCCTGAGTCTTGGGAAGTTCTAGGTGTCCTCCAGCAGGGAGGGAGGCTGGGGGAATGCTGGGCAGAAACTATCCCTGTCACCAAGGTTGGAGAGTGTGGCTTGTGACAGTAGACAGGTCACCAGGGACCTTGGCACTGTGCAGCCATACCAGGTGCTTTCAGTGTTTGGGGGCGTGGCTAGAATTTGTGAGGCTTTTGCACCATTGGTAGTTTATAAAGTTTGCTTTACCAGCCGAGTGTTATTCCGAATTCATGCTAGCAGTAAATGTATTACTCACTTCTCAGACTTGGGAGTTATTTAGAACGATGTTAAAACCAACAACAAAAACAACAGAAGGGAGACAGAAGGAGACGTGGTGGAGGAACGGCGTATGACTGACAGGCCTTCAGTCTCAGCACTGGCTAGGCAAAGGCAGGTAGATCTTTGTAAAGATTTAAGGCCACCCTGATACACACAGGGACTTCTGTTTTGAGTTCCTTCCTCTCGCCCAGCCTCCCAGAGTCTTGGGCACCTGTGTTTCCTCTCTGGCCCCTAGTTTTCTTCCCTGCAAAGCGGGGACTTCTTAAGGGGCCTCAGTGTGGCATCTGACATACCAGGCTGAGAACAGTCTACATTGTTTTCCACGAGGGGAATGAAGCCTCAGAGAAGGGGCAAATGAGTTTGGTGGGGACTGCCGCGGGGCTTGTTTTGTCCTGAAGGAGACACAGGGAGAATTCAGCTCCTCTGGGGATGATACAGGGTGATGGAGGTGGAGTCACTGTGTCCCTGTCTTCACCCTAGCTGACTGTTGGCCCCAGTGTCCATCCAGCCCAAGCCTGGACTCTCTCCCACACCCAAAGCTCTCTAGGGCTGTGCTCCAGAGAGTTAATCTATGCTGTTTATCTTTTAAACACCATTAACCACAAATTAGATGATTCTTTCATGGCAATAAATTAATAGATTCCATTAGTAAACAGTCAATTACAAGATGATTACTTTTCTGCCCAAGCCTCGAGCTTTTTTTTATGACGGATGCTGTCAGCTTCTTCTCACCCAACTCTCCTTGGCAGGTTTCTGGTTCGCAGGCCTGAATTTGCCCTCCAGTGCACTGGGGAGGCCAGGCATGGGGTAGAGGCAGTCTCAAGACCAGACTGTGAGCAGTGAGCAGCCTGCTCGCAGAGAAGAAACAAAACCAACAGTTTTTATTTCCAACACAGACCAGTCCAGTAGGAGTGGCTGCCACCCTTCACCCCTGCGCAGATCGTAAACACACATAGTGTGTTCTTCAGTGACTTTATTACTTTGCCGGCCTCACCATGGTCACCCCCCAAGGATCTATCCATATATTTTTCCTTCCTTCCATCCACTCTTGCTTCCTTCTTTCCATTCATTAACCCATCTGCCCATTCATCCATTTCCTGTTCTAGCAACCTATCCATCCATCTTTCCATCCACCAATGTATCCACTCATCTTTACATCCATCCATTCATTCATCCACCTACTCTTTTTCCATCTGTTCACTTTTCTTTCCATCCATTAACCCATCCATCCATCCATCCATCATCCATCCATCCATCCATCATCCATCCATCATCCATCCATCCATCCATCATCCATCCATGCATCATCCATGCATCCATCCATCCATCCATCATTCACCCATTCATGCATCCATGCATGCATGCATCCATCCATCCATCCATTCATTCATTATCCACCTGTCTGTCTAGCACTGAGTGAGCATATACTAAGTACCAGGTCCTCTGCTGCATGCTGCAGTACAATGTCCTACATTGAGGGCCATTTTGGGTACCTGGTGGGGCTCAGTCACTGGTACTTGGGATGGATGTTGGTTGTTTTGAAGTCACATCCTCTATCTCCCTTTACTTATAGATCTTCAAGCAAGAGTACAGTCAGGGGCCACCCCTACCACAGCTCAAGGACTTTCCAACTCACAGTGGTCTCTGCACTTTCTGTGGAGCCATGCATCTATGTCGGGGCAGTGGGTCTCTTCCTCTATGCTGTGAGACTGGTCCCCACCCATGGCCACCCCCCATCCTTCCACAAAGCTCTGTGCTTTAGCCAACCAAGTCCCTCGGTGAACACAGTGGTTGGTGAGACCCTAGAGACAGAATGAATATGAGACTCCAAAGGCTTTGCCATATGACACCTTGGCTGTAGCATCCCGACCACCCCCACCTGTAACTCCCTTGTGACCAGGGCTCTGTTTGTATATCTGAGGTCTTCATCAGCTATGGAAGTGAGCGAGGTGCCCACAGTCGTCAGAACCCCTGGAGCCCAGTAGGAAGGCGCGGAGGCTTGGGTCCATTGTGAGAGCAGGGCAGGGGGAACCCGGCCGCTGTAATCATGCAGTAGGACAGAATCCACCTCTGGGTCAAGTCCCTGACACCTGCTGCACAGGTGTCTGTGTGGCTCAGCTGTTCCGGGAAACAGATGCAAGGCAGATCGGCATGCAGAGTCCCAGTGAGGATCCCAGCACAGGAGGCAGGGATGGTGAGCAGGAGAAAAGAGGAGCCTTCAGATATAGATGCGGGTTTGATATCTGGAAATGTGGAGAAGAGAGAGGACTGGAGGGGATGGCAAGAGGAGGGAATGGAAAGAGCTGGGACCACAGGCAGCTCTGAGGAAGCCATCAGGTTGTGGATGCAGAGCTCCAGGGTGGAGGGGCTTCATCAGAGAGCCCCAAGGGAATAGAAACACCCCAGTTCCAGAACATTCCCTGCTGTACTCACGAGCCAGGAGCGCCTGGGCACAGTGCTCCTAAGTCTCCTGAGTCAACACTGCTGCAGCTCACAAGGGAGCAGCCTCTGGGGTGCAGGCTACCTTCTTTCCCGGCCCCAGAAGCTCTCAAAAGACATAGCCGAGGTCCCTTATCAAATCATATTTCCCTCTCCGTAAATGCCTGCTGTTGGAAATGGAGATGTATGATCACTCTTGGTGAGTTTGACCAATGTGCATGGGGGTAGGCTAATGTGTCCCCAAACCCGATGCTGGGCACATGGCTCTGCGGAGGAGCCGACACCCTCTGTGCTTGCTGTCCCTGCACCTAACTGATGGTAACGGGAGGACTTCAGGATTTCAAAGTCATTCTGGTGCCAACCACGAGTGAAACAATCCATGCATGTGGGGGCTTTTTCACAGGAGCAAGAACAGAATCTGTTCGATAGTAAAGACCCGACCAGAAAGAAGCACAGGGTTTTGTTTTGTTTTGTTTTGTTTTTGCTTATTTTTTTCTGGCACATTCCACACAGGAGGAACTATCTGTGCCTTTACTGGTGTTCAGGCCTGTTGCCTGTCCTGGGTTTGAGTGACCAGTACCTCATGCATGCCCTCCAGACGCACCTGGAGGTCCTGCACATCACAGACAGCACTGAGACTGGCGGATGTCCCATGTGTCATTTCCTTCCTAGGTTTTACTTAAGGCCTTTCCTCCCCCCATCCCCTTCCCCCTTTTCTCCTCCCTCTCTCCCTCTCTCCCTCTCTCCCTCCCTCCCTCCCTCCCTCCCTCTTTCCTTCTAGAGGTGGAACCCTGGGCTTCATGCATTCTAGCCAAGTGCCCCATCGCTGCATGGATCCATCACCAGCTCTCTTTTTACTTTTTAGTTTTGTTGCTGTTTGCTTCTCTGAGACAGAGTCTCACTATTTAGCCATAGCTATCTTGAGACTCACTCTGTACATCAGGCTGACCTCAAACTCACAGAGGTCCTCTTGCCTCTGCCTCCTGAGTGCTGAGATCAAAAGTGTACGTCACCATGCCCGACTTACTTTGTTTTGAGACAGAGCTTCACTAAGTTGTCCAGGCTAGCCTTGAACTCACTCTGCAGTCCAGGTAGCCTTTGGGCTCATGCTCCTTCTGCCTCAGTCTTTGAAGTAGCTGAGATGGCAGGCCTGACCCCCAAGCCCCAAGTGTTAGGGATATCTGCCACCTACAACTCCCCTCTCAGCGGAAATGGTGCTGTGGGTCTCAGAGAGATGAACTCAAAAAAGAAAAAAAGGAAAAAAAGTATTCAAAAAAACGTATTCGAAGTTTATCTGTGTCTTTTATTTTTCCAGAGGAAAAATATACTTTGCTAATGATGTTTACTGAAAAAAGAAAGAAAAAAATCCCCGAGTTAAACCAACAGACAGGCATTGGATACAATGGCTAGCTCCACACCTTAATCCTCTGGCTGGCTGCTCTTTGTGCTTTATTTGCCTTGCTCTCTTGAGAGAGCAGAGCTGGGAGAGACTTGCCGAACCACGCATTCTCCAAATAGTTCATCAGATAGTCCACCAGTCGAAGATGTCCCCCTCAGTTCACGGCACGGGATTAAATATTTGAATGTGACTTTTTGACTGACGGGAGGCCAGAGAGTTTGTTTAAGGAGGGAGGACTGGGCTAGGAAGCTGCTTCACTGACAAGGAAGAATGACCTCACCTTTAGTACTGTCTCCATCACAGAGGAAGGATCCCAGGTCCCCACACATCGTTGCAGGCCTGGGGCCCCGGCTGGAGTCCATCAGTGGGCATGGGGGTTGTGATGTCCATGGCAACCAACATTTGCCTCGGTGATACTCTCCTCCAGTGGTGGACCCTGCCTGGAGTGGTGAGTGAGGAACTGACAATACTGGTGAGCCTGAGAGGGAACATCAGAACCATCCATCCTTCTCATCAGCCCTGCAGGAACGAGGCTACTGGGCTTCAGCGGCTTGGTGTCACACCGAGCACAGAGGAAACCGTGACAAGATGAAAGAAACAACTGCACGGGTAGGGGCGGCGCTGCCAATGGAGGGGACTGGGATGGAGAGCTCCCAGGAGGACCTGGCAAGTAGCTTCCTGCAGGGAACTCTCAAAGCATGCCCTGGGCAGAGGGTGCCTGTCTCCTGGACTCCCCAATCTAGATAAGCAACTTCCTTATGCTGATCTCCAGGACAGATTTTTTTAATTAAAAATCATTTATTAGTAAAAACCTAACTAGGGTTTCAAAACCATATTTTCACTATCTTTTTCTGATAGAAATGTCTGTTATGCCAGGCAGTGATGGCGCACACCTTTAATCTCAGCACTCAAGAGGCAGAGGCAGGCGGATCTCTGTGAGTTTGAGGCTAGCCTGGTCTACTTAGCGAGTACCAGGACAGGACAGGGCTACACAGAGAAACCCTGCTTCAAAACAAACAGACCACAAAAAGAAAAGAAAAAAAAAGAAAGAAAGGTCTGTCAGGCTGGCGGAGCTTTTCTCTGTTGCTAAGCAACAAATACACATCAGTGTTTGTGCTATGCATGTGTGTACATATACATGCACACCTGTCAATATTTCTTTTTTCAAGTTTTTATTATTTTATGCATATGGGTGTTTTGCCTGCATGTATGTCTGTGCACCAGTGCCTGGTGCCCTCTGAGGCCAGGAGGGCATTGGCCTCCCTGGAACTGGAATTATGGATGCTTGGAAACTGTTATGTGGGTGCTGCAAATTGAACCTGGGTCCTTTCTGAAAGCAGCAATTGCTCATAACTGCGGAGGCATCTTGCCAACCCCATTTATAGTTCATATATACATATAGTGAAAGATTAAATGAAATTAAATATATATTAAGTATATAAATATATAAACAATAAGTTTTGATCACTCAAACCTTCCCACTCCCCTAGACTCTCTAATATTTCTCCTTTTCACATATGCTTTCTTATGCACCAAGTCCAGTTGGTGCTGCCCAGATATACATGGGTCTAGGGCCATCCACTGGCCCATGGGCAATTGACTAGTGGCCTCATCCCAAAAGAAAGGGACTCTTCTACCCCTATCCACAGCCATTAACAGCCAGCAGCTCTTCAGTTGGGGGTGGAGCCTCATGAGTCCTTCCCCTTCCTCGCTGGGCTCTTGACTGGTTTGATCTTGTGCTGACAACTGGTTTGATCTTGAGTGCCAGGGTAACAAAGTCCAGAAGCAGCATTTCCCAGCATCCCTCCCGTCTTCTGGATCTTACATCTTTCCCTGCCCCTTTTCTGTGGTATTCTCTGAGTCTTTTAGGAGCCTTGGCCTTGATTTCCCTTTAGGGCTGAGCGCCCACAGTCAGTTCTTCACAGTTGGATGTCTCTGCCTTGACTACTGCCCACTGTCAAATAAAGCTTCTCTACACATGAACATTTAGAATGCCGTTTGACAACATGTCTATTTAGCAAAATAACTGCAGTAGGTTTTCCCCTCTAGGGCCTATGATGTCCCCAGCCATGGGGGTTTGACCAGGGTTACAGTCCCAGGCATGAATTCCTGCCCACGGACTGGGCTGCAGATCCAAGTCAGAAAGTGTTTGGTCACCCCATAATGGTTATACCACTATTGCCCAGCTCGCATGTCTCACCTGGCAGGTTAGTTAGCATTGTGGTATGCAGGGTCCACACTGGATAAATTTACTGACGAATTTTCTCCACCTGTGGACTGCATAGGACCTTTCTACACTAGGGAATCTAGCCATGGGGGAAGTCCCAGGTCAGCCTCAGCTTGATTTTTTTCTCTATGTGCTGCAAACAAAGTATGCTGTGTTTTCAGCAGTAGGGTCTCACCATATAACTATGTGAGCAAGCTGTTTATATTGCGTGTGTGTGTGCACAGGTGTGTGCAGGTATGTGTGTGTGCGTGTGTGCATGTGTGTGCAAGTATATTGCATGGGCATGCACATACAGAAGCCAGAGGAAGAGAATGGCAGGTACCTTGTTGTATCATGATCTGCCTTCTTCCCTTGAGACAGGGTCTCTCAGTGAAGCTAGGGGGCAGCTAGCAAGCCCCAATGATTCGTTCGTCTCTGTCCCCCACAGTACTAGAGTTACAAGTGTGTGTGTTTCCACACCTAGCTTTTCATGTGAGTGCTGGGATTTGAACTAATGTCCCTGTGCTTGCACAGCAATCACCTTCGCTCACTCGACCATCTCCCCAGGCCCTGTATTTCTTGTAAGACTTGGACAAGCCTCGGGACACCAGTGTGCTCACTTTGCAGACCAGGAAACAGATGCCACAATGGACAACTCTGTTACCCAACACTCTTTGTCCCCATTGTGAATTTTCATGCCCAGAATGACCACATTCAGCTTTTTGTCCCTGAAGGTACCGGCCCTACAGCTGCCCTGGAGGCCTGTGGCCTCACCTTTCATTCCGTTTGCTTAGGACCTGGAGCCCAGGTTCACTTATTAAGCTCTGCTCCTCTGGCTGACAGAAGGGTCCCAGTCTCCCCTAGGAAGCCTCACTTATCCATTTAGGGAAGACACCAGCCATTAGGGCAGTCACGCTTGTACTGCATCTCACCCTTCACGTTGTTATTTCTAAGCTAATGGCATTTGGCTAACCCGCCCAACCTCAGGGGAAATACTCAGGGTAGAGAGAAGCCCTGCCCCTCGATGTGGGTTCCACAGCTTTGTCTGCCTGGAAGCCTAACTGATTTTCTGCTCATTCATTCCCTGCCCCGGGACAAAAGGTTGCATTGCCCCTTCTTCTCTGGGGTTAAGAAATGCCTGCTTCCTACCCCAGACCTGTCCCGGAAACCAGGTTTTACAGCACACACGCACACACACCCCACCTCAGCCACTTACCAGATATACAGATTGCTTAACTGCTTCTTCCATGGCTCACAAGAGATGCCAGCTCTTCATTTAGTCATGAGAGTGGTGCGTGCCACAGCACAGGCAGTCTCCTGCCTCTGCCCCAGGCTGACTCCTTCTCAACCATCTCTGGACTTAGCTGTTGCTTCCCGTGGAAGGGCTCTATTTTCTCTGGTGAATTCAGAACTCAATTTTTATTCCTTTACTTTTTCCTCCCAGCACACTAGCTGCTGCCTGTGGATGGGACTCAATCTCTCTTTCTATGCCCCAGAGTCCACGGCATCAAGTGTGTGTGTGTGTGTGTGTGT
>LOJH01024536.1:0-19076 GCA_001685095.1 Ellobius talpinus
AGAAGGAAAGAAGGAAAGAAGGAAAGAAGGAAAGAAGGAAAGAAGGAAGGAAAGCAGCAGCATTCAGCTGCCCCTGCTTCCTAATCATGATGTACTGTGGTCTGCTGCCCACACTCCCACTGCCAAGCCTTCCCCGCCATTATGAACCACACCTTCAATGCTGGATCAGAATCACCTCTTTCTTAAGTTGCTTTTCCTTTGTATTTTGTGACAACAATGAGAAATATTTTAAGAAATTTGGGAGGGGTGTGTAAGCTATACAAATCCAAATGGTGAAGTGTAAGAATCAACTCCATGTGGTTATATGTATCTTATTCATTACATCACTTCAAGTCACATCACCTCATGTATGAGGTACTGCTTTGCCTGGCCCTCAGAGAGGATGTCCATTCTTCCTAGTTTTCAGACATGGAAAGTGAGCAGAGGGGAAAATTAGGTGACATCCTCATACTTATCCAGAAAAATGTTGGTAGAGCCAAAGTTAGGGGACCTTGCAATTATTAAACCAATATACTTTTATTTCAATAAAAATTTTGTGACATTGTAGAATGCCAAATTTAGAGAGTGTAAAAACTAAAATCTGGGGTTATAATCACTAAGTGAGTGGCGTTATCATAGAGGTTTACTAAGTAGATAAATCCCAGTAAACAGAATGCCAGAAATAGAATCCCAGATTTTTTCCTCAAGTGTGTCTCAAGGAAAAATAAATAAATAAATAAATAAAATAAAAAGATTTCATAAAAAATATATCTAAATCTTAATCGGGATATTTAGGGAATGTTCTCTGACTCAATCTATCCTTTTGTGACTTCCTGAAGGAAATTCTAGGTAGACAGAATACATAACTTCTTGGGGTCAATAACCCTGACTTCTTCAGATCATCTAAAATCCTCCCAAAAATGAATACAATGCTCTGCATTCAATAAAATCATTTTAATCCCTTATTTAGTGTTGGAAAAAAACATGAGGTATTTCAAGAGCTTTGCCAACAGCAATCGATCTTGGGAAACAGCAATTAAACTTCATCAAGAAAAGTCAAGCAGAAATGGCAAGCAGAAATCAAAAAAATAGACTGAGGAAAAATGAGAAACTGGGGTAATTTCCTAGTATAAAAATCACCCTTAAAGAACTCTCATTCCATAATTTTTTATCAATCATTGATTTTCATCTTAAGCATTGCATTTGATCATATCTATACTTCTGCAAGTTAGGAGGTGCTTTTCTATGTAGTAACTGAGCTTCATAAAGAGATTAACTTGTATGACTTAGAGGAACACAGTTAATAAGTTAATATAAAAAGTTGAATTCAACCTTGAAACAAAAGAAAAGAAGCAAGCAGTGTTCGGGGGAAATTATCATGTTTCAAATTTTGATGTTTCAGAGCAATCATATTGACAATGGTTTTCTTTCAGTATTTTCTTTCAAGATAAGAATACTTTTAGACTCTCTGGGACTTTTTTAAAAACAGTACTATAGTTGCTATAACACAGTGTTTGATGAACTTACAACATAAGCTCTGAAAATCTGAGCCCCTAGTGAGTATGTACGTGTGTGCGTGTGTGCATGTGTGCGTGTGTGTGTGTGTGTGTGTGTGTACAGTGACACAGATCCCCTAGCAGAAGCAAAATGCATAACAACAAGGCCTGGCTTCCCCAGGAACCTTCCCTGCTCATCATTCCCCACAATGCTTCCTGTCTCTAGGGATCATGCTTCTCAGAGCGCCACCCCTGAGTACCACAGCCTCAGCCAAGCACTGCCCTGCAGAGGCTCCTGTTAGCCTGGTCTGATCCCTGGCTGTCCTGAAAAGGTCCTCAAGATCAGCTCCGATTACTTCTCCTTGTGCAAGAGCAGGTGCTTGACAAATATTTACTGATGAATGAGTTTGAGCTGGGGGAATTGTAATACAATTTAATAACTGTTTGAGAATAAATATGGAAAAAATCCATAGAAATGCCAAGAAAGAAAAATGATTTCTGACCAGAGGAGTCAGACTAGACATTATGAGTGACACCTTAAGAAGGATGTGTGGATGCTTCAGAATAAAGATGGTTGTAGTTAGGTAAGCAGAGACCAGATGAAACATTGAGAAGCTGCAGCCCACAGCCCCTTGTACTTTAATTTAGATTTTAAATTTTTCAATACATAGGAAGTCCAGGTGCATTATTATAAAATTAATAAAATAGCAAGTTCTACACATCTCTTAGTGATATAACCTATCTCTACCCAGAACCCAGTTATGTTTTAATGGCACTTGATAGGGGCTTAGCTACTCCCAACCAGGATCAATCAAAGCCAATCTGGGATAAGTATAATAGTCTTAGACTCCTAGGACTATTATAATAATTTGGAATATTGCTAATTAGACAACACCATTTCCATAGGCTTGGTCAAGAGCTCTTGGGCCAGGAAAGCACAAGGTACTTCTTCAAGTACAGATGTATTTTCTTTACCTTATGAATCTCACTTATTTTTTTGTATCATGGTGAGCTCTACCAAACTGTCCATTCTGAGGAAAATCGAAAAATGAAAATCATCTTATAGAAAAAACAGGGACAGAGGTTGTACCAATTGTATTGTTTGATAACTCTAAGACTCACAGTGTTCAGATTTTGCTAGATTTGACTCCCTTCCATGACCTGTATGAAATCTATCAATTTATGCTTGTGTGTCAAAATTGCAAGCAAAACTCTATCAGTGGGAGGTCTCAACCCAGATGTTACTGTATTTTAGCACACATAAAATGATCAGTGGTTATATGAGCATCCCAAAAAGACTCAAGCCCTTAAATATTCAAAAGAAATATTACATATTTACTTTCTGCTGGTTTTCTGAGTTCCTTCAGATGTTGCCATGTTTACTTTTGTATCTCTAGTGTCAAAATAAGGTCCAGAATTTTGATGGGTACCAAGAAGAGATATACTGAATAAGTAAATGAATGAATTGTACCAGTAGGATTTCTCTTACAGTGGGCATGCCATCCTACATCTCTGTCACTGTAAGTGAAGTACCCAAAATCAAACATAAAATTCCAGGTACTGTCCAACAAGAACCAAAGGCCAGAATGATGATTGCTCTCACACTAGAGTCTAAACTTAATGGCTTCAACCAAGACTGACTTCGTTTTCAACAGTCCTGTTACTGTGGATTCACATCAAGTTTATAGCCAGCTAAGACACCCCGGAGATTTTTTTTTCTCTCAGATCTAGTGTTAAGCTACATCTCCCCCAATTGAATTTTCTGTCTGAAGTGCAAGACCTCACATTATTCCCTGTAAGTTTTGTCTTATTGGATTTAGGCCATTACCCCAGCATCCAAAGACCTCTTTGGGCCTTGAGTGTGACCTCCAGCATTAGATATTCAGCCATGCTTTGTGCCACTTATAAATTGGATCAACATTCATTGACTGCCTTCACACAGGCCTACAGGAAGTAGTTGGGGAAAAAAAAGGTCTAGCTTGGAACCTGGAGACTTGCTTCAAGAAACTTTTGTCCAGATTAGTGGCCATTTATCTTGCAGTTGTATTATTGGGGGAAATCACTTGAGAAGCCACAAGAAAGTGAAATAATACATCAGAGCTCAGACATACACTAGCATAACTCCAGCTCATCACTTACTAATTGTGTACATCCTCATAAAAAGATGTGCGTTGAACCAGACTGAGAACAGGAAGGCACTACCAGTAGAGGCAAAGAAGTAACAAAAGCAGGTGAACAGGAAGAGTAAGGTAGGCACAGCAGTGTGAAAATGAGATAGATGCTTTGAGAAGACAGTAAACTACAGATGTGGCTTTTTCTTTTAGGTTTGTACAGAGGTTGCATAATTTTTTTCATCTGCTAGCTAAACCTCATTAATGAAGGAAAAAAATCATCATTCTAAATAACATCAAACAATTTATCTTCTAACAAGTATGTACATGCAACTTACTATATCTAAAGAAGATTGAAAATCCTATTTTTTCTAAATATGCTTTGCAAGGCTGGTTCAAGTGTTTAATTAGCCTCTAGGGTCTTCTCTTCCACAAAATAAGGAAGTCGGACTAAGGTCTCTGCCACTTCTACTATGTAGGTAAGGGGGATGGAGATAAAAGAAGTCTATAGAACTTGACAAGCACTTCAGGCTGATACCTGATTTCTCTTCTTTTCCTCATGCTAGCTGAGCTTAAACTCCAAGAACTATATTTCTTCCCTTGTACTTTTGATCTTTGTTAGAAGAAAACAGAAGACATTACTGAACCTTATTCCCTAGCAATCAGCACAACATTTAAGAAAAAAAGCCCAGGGGCTGGTGAGAAACATACTCACTAAATTCCTTCATTAAAAAGTGTCAAATTGCTGAAAATACTATTTCAGTCGGTCCTAAATATTACCCTTTCTGGGAAAGCTGATACTTATGCGTCAAGTCATGAAATGATAGTAAATTGAGAAATCACATATTGTATTATGGTTTTATCTTCTTGAAAAGATATCAACTGCTATCTCTACTAAACTCTGCTGACAACTTGTTCTTGAGATGGAATGTACAGTAGCATCACAAATACGACAGTAAACAGTTGGACTTCTTAAGTGTATTGGTTAAGATCCTTTTGTTTTTCAGTGATGGAAAACCTGTAGAAAATTAGGTAAGTTGACAAAGAAATGAATGTAGTCATTCACAGTGAGACTCAGCATACCAAACTGTTTGTCGTTTCTCCTTGTGCTCAGTTCACATGTCTACATATTGCTCCTATTTGACTCATTCTGCATGAAAAAGGAGGAAAGAACAATGGGTGTCCCAAACCCCAGGTTTTTATCATCCCTATCAAAGTATTCGAAAGAACAGAGTATCCCTTCTATGTTTATAAAATCCAAAAGAACACTGGGCTTGTGTTGTATACCAGAAACTGTACTTGATAAGGGTGGATAACATGCTTGACTTGAACCAGAAAATTTAGAGACTGTCAAACCCAAAGGAATCATGGGGGAGAGGATTCATGGATTCACAAAAGGAAATAGTATGTTTCTAATGGAAGAGAGTGAAAAGTGGGTTGTGTAGCAAAAGGGAAATGAGCCCCGTATAGAAGAGGTGGGTGTGGCTGTTGGCCATTTCTTACAAATGACCCCTATGCAGCTACTCATTTAGGAACTTTGTGCTCATCTCTCTTTCAGACAACGGCACAAAGGATAGTCTATTGTTATGATCTGAATAGTTTATTGCTATGAGGATACAAATTTTGTATCTTCCAATATTTATACATTAAAATCCAGTCCTCCCTGGGCTGGAGAGAGTGTAGAGGACTCAGTTCCGTTCTCAGCACCTACATGGTGTCATACACCAACATGTAATGCCAGTCCCTAGAAATCTGGTGCCATCTTCTGACCTTCAGAGCCACTGGGCATGCATGTGGTGCACATATATCCTTGTAGGCAAAACATACACATAAAATAAATACAAGAAATCCTTACAAAAAGTCTCCAGTGGGAGGTAATCAGAGATAAGGATGTAAGTGGGTCGTGAAAGCTGAGAATGGAATTAGTGAATTAGTATCTCTGTAAAAGGAGCCCAAGAGAGATCCCGCCTGCTCTTTGGCCCCATGAAAACATACAAGAAGCTAACTATGTACCAGGAGATAAGACACCACCAGACACCAATCTGCCAGCACCTTCATCTCAAACATCTTAAACCTTCAAAAGAGTGATAAACAAATATTTATTGTTTAAAAACTGCCCAATCTATGATGTCCTGTTATAGTCCAATGCACCAAGATAGACTGGTACTCAAAAGTGGAAAGACTGCTGAGGAAATACCTAACAATATAGAAGCAGCTTAGAAACCAGGCAATGGTGAGAGGATGGAAGAATTTTGAGATAAATAATAGAAAAAGCTGACATTTCTGTAAAGAAACTGCTGTGGTTAGACCTGGGTTCATTAAAATAAAACAACAACAAAAAAAAAAAAACAAGAGGGAGCAGTAGAGAATCCTTAACTTCCTGGGAAAGAATGTGGGTAGAAATGTGGGCAGTGATGTCAGGACACCCTGATGAAATGAACATCAAGGTTAGTTACCCTTTCACAAAGTAGGATAGCAAAGAATGCAATTCCCTTGTGTTTGTGCCCCCAGCATTATGTGGTAGAAAGAATTTACATGCGATACAGTTTCCTATTTGGCTGACAAAACATCTAAGCAAGGAGTTGGAAGAATGTCTAGATTCCTGTTGACAATTTCTATCAAAATAGGAAAAGGGACAAACAAGTTAAAGATGAGATTGTTCATCAGAAAGGGGGCAGAACTTGAAGACTTGGAAAGTTTTATTCCTAAGCACATTTGAAAGAACCGGGAAGCCTGTTCAGGATATGATGATACAAAGGTGTGGTTGAAGACCACTTGACAAGTGAGCAACATAAACAAAAGCTGTGAGCTGTTGCCCAAGATGGCAGAAGACAGATACCGAAGGCAGCTGAGAAGCAGGAGTTGTGCCACTCAGTACCAGCCCCTAAGTCACAGCAAGCACAGGACGACCAGAGAGCCCTCTTGAAGACACACAGAGCAAGGATGTGACTCATGTTAGGAGAACCATGCATAAGTGACACATAAAGCGTCCACAAAGGAAAAGCTGGACCCAGCACCACAATGTCGCTAACATTACCCAGTGGCTCCAAGGCACAGCGTGGTGAATCTAAGAGCTCACTGTTGGTCACCTAGAGCATTATAGACCTGCTCTGGGCCTGCTTCTCTGCCTCCGTTTTCAGTCCTTCCTTTAGAAATGACAGTATCTGCTCTGTCTGTCCACTCCTAATATCGAGGAAGCACATGTCTGATTTCACAGGTATGCAGAAAAAGGGCAACATGCCCAAGGAAAGCATCCCTTGGGGGTCACTAATGTCTGGTTTACATGGTACTTTGAACATTGATCTCTTGCTTCGGGATGAATTGAGATTCCATCCTCCTAGACTGGAATGAAAACATTTTGCACTAAAATGTAATAATTTGGGAGGGGCCAGGAAGAATGCTTTCCTCAGAAAGCTTCATTCTCCAAAAGTCTTATGTTGAAATTTAATTGACAGTGTAAGGGTGTCCAAAGGTGGGCATGTAGCATGTAAGTCTTGGAAGCTGTGTTTTCATGAATCATAGCTGTATCTTAGAAGGAGGCCCCAAAGAGGTCCCTGGCTCTATATTCCTCACATTACACCTGAACAGAGTTTGTGGCCCTTTTAATGCATTGGATCCCTGCATCCTTGCATAGATGGAAAGAGGCCATCTATGAACTAATAAGGAGGCAGACCATAACCAGACACCAAATCTTGTCAATATCTTAATCTTCAACCTCCTAGTCTCTAGATGTGTGAGAAATAAATGTCTGCTAATTATAAACGACCCTACACCCATGGCATGTTGTCACAGCCACAGAAACCGTCTGAGCTATCAGAAAATCCACATCCTTTTCCTAGCAATGAATAAAAGCCTGACTGAGAAATACCTCCCTGGAGGTCAAAGGTCCTGCCTCCCCAGCACCCACATCTCTATTTCTTATTTCCTTCACCCCCATTACAACACCTGCTCTTTCCCTTTAACCAGTTTTTGGATTCCCTGACCTCACCCTAGTCCTCTTTAGGACCCATTTCCCTTTCATATCACATCTAATGATGCTTCAAAACAAGCACTTGTCACAGATTAAGCTTCAGGGAGAACTCTGAAGCCACTGAAAGGCCAGATTAGAAGAGCGCTGAGGTGAGATCAGCGTTTGCTCAGTGATGACAAGCTAATGGGGCTGCAAAAGAGACCCTGGCAAATCGCCAGCACCCTGTCTCCCAGAGAGGAAGTCTTGGATTTGCTGGGTAGTTCTAAATGACAGTAATAGCTCTGTGGCACAGGAATGAAGGACACACTTCCAGTGCCGCAGGACCTCTTCTGGTAGGTCTGAAGTTATCCAGGGCTGTTTGCATCCTTGCTTTCTTGTCCAGTTGTCTGCATTTGAGGATATGTCCTCCCTTGGCCTCATTGCTGTAGTTGTAGCTGATATTCCCATAGGCTGTCACTGCTGACCTCATCCACAAATGTCCAGATTGGAAGACTGAGGTTGTGACCAGCCTAGCTGCCAGCTCTCGTATCGAGGAACCAAGCCACGGGAATCTGATAAGACGTTCAGGGCCTATTTGTTTGGTTCACGCCAGTGTTCTTACATCTGAAATCACCAGTGTGATGAAGTAACCAGTCACACCACACACTGCTCCTGCTTCACCGAATGCACTAACCGGGCATGCCGAGAACAGTGGCGCATACCAGTAACCATCAATTTCAAGTTGGTGCTCCAAGTCTCTATCTAAACAGTGACAGAACCTCATCTCTCCTGATGCAGCCAGCAAGAACACATCATCCTTTCCCCCCATATCTAATCAGGAACACTTCTGCCATGTTCATTTTTCTTTATAAGTCAAAGGAACAGAAGAGATTTAAGCTTTCTGTCCTACACCCTCTTGACTGCAGGTAGAAGAAGAAGTGGGCTACGTGAGTGTAAAACCTCACATTCTACGCTCACTGCAAACACCCTCGGTTAGGCTTGAATCGATTTCAAATGCTGTACACCATTGCCATCTAGTGGTCATTAATAAATTAACATGATCCAGAAATACAAAGACTTGGCTTTTTTCATAGACACCTTAGCATGTTTTCGTGCTTTAAAATTTTCTTGAAGAATGGTTTTCCTGTATTTGCATTCTTCTTGAGCACATTATTTCTTTCTTATGTTTCTTTATGTTTGGAAGTATCTTGACTCATTTTCTGCGGAAGTATGCTTTGAACTGTAAAATGCAGGCTGGGATTTAGTTATATAGAAAAACAGGGAAAATATCTATCTCCAAATCCTGTTCAGTGTAATTTGACTGAATTTATTCTGTTTCCCTGCTGATTTGCCTTAGAAAATAGCCCTGGGTCAAAGTGTGACTGGAAAAAAACTGGGGGAAAAGAGAATTCAGACCTTCCTTGAAGGGTTCACAGAACTCACTTCCAAACCACAAATGAAGACCTGCTCACTCTCTCTCAGCTCTACAGACCAGGGCTTCACACAGAGAGACAAGTGCTCCACTCTGTAGCTGCTGAGATGCTACTCTAGCCCCACAAAGTCCCCTGCATCCCGTACACTCACTTTTCCGACCGATTTCTTGGTTTGCATCATTCAGAACAAGCCCCTGCAGAAGCAGCTACTTTATCCTCTTTGTTTTCTCTCCAATCCGATGTTATTCTCCACCCTCCCTGGTGGGGATTCTACTTATCCAGATAGAGCTAAATGGCCAACTCTGAGCAGTTTTACATTCTATATTATTTTAATATTATGTGAAGATGGAACTACTTCCATTTGTGTTCATGATGAGACTCACGCCACCTAGTCATTACTAGGCTAACTCAAAAACCAGCTCACAAGTCAGGAGAAAGTGGGTCAGGATTGCACGACATTAAATTGAATTTCTGGGAATGAATTCTTAACTTATTTCATGATCCCAAGCATCTCTCGTGTCCGTTCTGATTCTCCAATTTCTTCATTTCATAAAAAGTGACTTAAGAAAATAACACATGTCCCCAAGAGTATTGAAGCTATTAGGTCAAGTAGCACAAACCAAAGGGTTTTTTTTTTTAAAAAAAAAAAATCTTTGTTGTTGTTGTTCAATGAATGGCTTTTTACATTTCTATAACAAAATGTAGCTTTCATGCCCCATTCCCCTGTCTTGCCCCCTCCTCAACAATCCCCCTCCTTCTACCATGTCTTCTTTTCCTGCATGGCCCACCAGGTTTAAGTAGAATTTTTTGCCTTGGGTGTGAGTGAAGCGTTATTTACTGAAACAAGGGCAAAATATCAGTTGCTCTGGTACTAAATAAAGCCATTCCCTCTCCTCCCCCAGTCACGAATTAACCGTTAGTCCCTCAGGGACTGAGTGGGATTCTTCCTTATCATAGGAAAAATGTGGAGGATTCCAGTCTTGTACAGGCCTCATACAGACAACCATTGCTTTGGTGAGCTCATAAGTGATAGAATATCTGAACTTCAGACACCTTTAGTAATATTTGTTAATTTATTTATGATAGCAACTAAAATTAATTATATATACACACAAACATTTGTATGGAAAATGTTATATTTTCCCCAAGAAGAAATAAAAAGAAAGATGACATTATTTTGTCTTGTTTTTCAATGACTGACTTGCTCTTCCTAACACTTGATAAACAACTAGATTTTTCAAGTGTTTTGTTTGTTTGTTTTGAGAAAAGGTCTCACTATGTAGGCCTAGCTGGCCCGGGACACTGTATGGAGGCAAGTCTTCCCTTAAGCTCGGAGAAATCTTTCTGTCTCAACTCTGCCTTCTGAGACCTAGGATTAAAGGCACACACGACTACACAGCTGACACCTAGATTCACATATTTGTCTCCACATTCAACCTATGACAGCACATTTTCAAATTTATACCCCAAAAGGAACCTTGCCTCAGTGAGCACGAATAGCGGAAAGTCAAGAGGGCTTTAGTAGCTCCCTCAGGTCTTGGTGCATCCATCTTTGATGCCACATCAAGACACAACAGGTCAACTTTTCTGAGAACACATCTCCGTTCTTTAGTTCCTAAAAATTCAAAGATTTATTGAGTAGGCGTTGATTTGTTCATGTTATTATAGCATTACATATGGATCACTTATAAAATATTGGTAACAGAACTATACAGAACACCCAGACATTAATGCGTGTAAGGCATACAATACCAAAAAAAGTCCACATTTTAAAATATCATCTATAACCTTCAGAAACTTCTTTTTGTGTTGGGAAGCTACCATGGTCACATGGTTCAGCTGCTAATTTTGGCTTAAAATCTCATGCATTTTCATTATCAATAAGCATAATATATTCAAGGTTTTCTTGAAGAGATAGACTGGTGCTGTTCATGCCTGTTAGATTCTGAATTCTAGATTATCATAATTCCTCAATGTTGGATTTCATGGAAAACTGTGCTGCTTGAATGGCTGCAGCAATGTGTGGGAAAGGACATGCCTGACACACTGACTACGGCATCTGTACTTCCGACTAAGTTAACAGTGCACTCTTGAGTCATTTGTCCCAACAGGAACCTTAGCTTAGCGTGAAATGCCTGGGAGAATCATTTTGATAATGTAACAAGGCCAAGTCAAGCAGACAGCAGTAAGGCACTGTTTCTAATAGGAAACACCCATTCTTATCGTTGTCTTTCATTTCTCTGTTAGGAAATAGTAAAATTTGCAGAGTTACCTGAGTTATCACAAAATCAAGGATCTCTTTTATTATAATTGGTCTTAGTCTTGGTTAAAAAGACAAGAATTTGTAAGAGACAGAACATCTGGAGTGATGAGTCTCCTGTGTGCTCATGAGATGATTAGTGACTACAGGTCTCAAGGAAGCTGTAGGTTGGAGACTGGGTACACATAGATCCAAGTATGATTTTATGATTAAAACTTTCAGTTTCAGATATCTCCAACATCCAGAAAAGTGATCAAAAGTGACTAAGAATTTAATAAACAGAGCCCGTGTAATAAACTTCCCTTAGTGCTCTTAACCCACTGGATTCTGAGACTTCCAAGCTAGTGAACACATTTGTTTTCACATGCCCCGTGAGTGTGTATGCTCAAAGAAGTATGGAGAATTCTGCAGCTTTTACACATACTTCACTCTCTAAGCATCCCTTCTGTTAGCTAGTTTTTAGTTGTATTCTTATAACAGGGCAACAATACTTTGCAAAGTATTTTTCCTGAGTGCTATGAGCTGTTTCAGAAATGAGGTAATTGTGAGAAATCAGGTCAGAAGTGCAGGATGCCTAAGATGGCAGTTGACTTCTTTAACAACTGCAGTCCTGTGGGATAGAAGCTCTTAGCCTATGGGTCGTATACTAGTGCCACACGTGTCAAAAGTGAACAATGACAATTGCATATAATTATAACAGAAGTTGGTTCCAGAAAGTTGGAGAACCGTGCTGAAATGTAAATAAATCCCACATATCTTGTCAGAAATGTTGAAAGTTGAAATAGTCCATCTAGAATTGGGAACCATTTTAGGTATCATCTAGTGTATTCAAGAAATTCTCTCAGGGCTGGAGAGATGGCTCAGAGGTTAAGAGCACTAACTGCTCTTCCAGAGGTCTTGAGTTCAATTCCCAGCAACCACATGGTGGCTCACAGCCATATGTAATGAGATCTGGTGCCCTCTTCTGGCCAGCAAGCATACAGACAGAACACTGTATACATAATAAATAAATCTTTTTAAAAAAAAGAAAAAGAAATTCTCTCTATGGCAGGCCTGACATGAGGTCATTCAACTTCTGATCAAGCACTTCAAGGGATGCGGCCACTCCAATATTCTTGAACAGTATCAATTATTATTCAGACCTTCATCATTTTAAGCCAAAATGTTCTTGGTTCTATGATGCAGAAAGAATACATTGACTCCTTTTTCCATATGACCAAGCTTCGAGCATTTAAACTTTAAATTTCTTTGGATTTTAAAGACCCAGACCATTTAAACCTATATCCTTCATTGCTTCACATACATGCCCCCCACACAAAGCCATGCACACATCTTTACAACCTCATATCATGTGAGTCATTCTTCTCATCTCTGTAACAAAATACCCAATCTAAGAGGGGAAGGATTCCCCTAAGAGTTCACAGTCTACAGTGGCAGAGAAGCCATGGTAGTGGGAATAGTCAGTCTGTGGAGGTAGAAGTTCATGCCTTGTCCTATCCTATCACATGAGGAGGCAGAGATGTAACTGAAAGCAGGGTGGACTGTCTCCCTTAGAGACCTGCCCGCAATGCCCTATGTCTGCCATCGAGGGCTCTTGTCCTAAAAGTTCTACAAACTTTCCAAACAGAACCACTATCCAGGAGCCAGTTGTTCAAATACATGAGCTTGCAGTGGGGGGGGGCATTTTAGATCCGAACCATAATAAAAGCATCTCTTCCCAAAGGAGGAAGTTGAGTTTTTTCAGTGATCCCTGTTGGTTGGTAGTTGTCCTGCTTTGCTTTCGATTGCTGTGATATATACTACAATCAAATCAATTTGGAGAGGCCAGGGCTTACTGCACCTCACAGCTCACCATCCATCAGGAAGGGAATCAGATAGGAACTAAGAAGCAGGAACTGAAGCAGAGATCATGGAGGATGCCACCTTTTGCTATTTATTGGGTTAGTTCCATAATTTGCTCAGTCTGCTTTCTTACAATCCAGGGCAATGTGCCCAGGAGTCACCCCATGCAGAGTGGCATGGGCCCTCACTTCCACATCCACATTGATCAAGAAAATGCTTGCCAGACTTGGCCAGACTGATGGAATCATTTTCTCAAAGCCTTTTCTAGATGACTCTAATAAAACCAACACATCCATCCGAATCCTTTTCTCTCTACTCCTGTGCCTTTTAAGATTAGCACCAAAATGTTACTAAGGAATATTGAGTTAAATAATTTAAGAGCAGAAATCATTTCCTTCCTGTGCACTTGCTTTGGTGCAGGCTACTGTTGGATTCACTCTGTTTTCTATTTGTTTTGCAGAAACCACGTCCAATTGGGGACACATGTTGAATTAGCCTTCACACACAATCACCAGGCCTTCCTCACATAAACATTAATCTGACTTCACTCTTCTAAGCATGTTCAATTAATATTTTTATCCCACAGTTGAAAAATTGTGTAGCACACTGGCAAATCTTATAATATTAGAGCCATTCACAATAATGTAGATTATATGAATTTTTAACAATCTGAATTTTTGTATCTGTAAAAAATGCTTGCTGCCAACCTAAACTTACTTTTACCTTGCTGGGTACAGGCCCAGATTACTTTCCAATTCAGTTACCTCTGTAGGCTGATAAAACTGTGAAAATTATCATCAGGCAACCAAATAGGAGTAAGAGGGGTGTAAACAACTTTGAAAAGCATTCTCATCCATTCCTCTTGCTGCTGAGACTCAATAACTTAAACACAAAACCAAACAAACAGTGTTTATTTCTCATAGTTCTGGAAGGCAAGAACTTATGTCTCTCAGTTCAGGGTACTGGCAGGGGTATTGTCTTGTGGGGGTGGCGAGTGCTGTCTGGTCCTAAGATGGCACCATGCTATTGGATCCTCCAGAGGAAAGAGATGCTGATTCTAACAAGTAGCAGAAGACAGAGGGACAAAAGGGGATAAGCCATCCTCAGGTGGAAAATGGTGGGAAAACAATAAGGGCTGAACATTAGGGCATCACATGAAGAAGAGATAGAAGCGAACAACTGCAACTCCATCACACCCTTTTATAAAGGTCCTAGTCCCATCGATGATGCGCCCTCATGATGCGTCTACTTTTAAAGTCCTGTCTCTTGCTACTATCAGTGTGGTGATGAAATCCCATGACAATGTTGAACAATCCATTAAGAACAGAGCACAGAGCCTTAAGGAAGCAATGAGTTTGCTTCATCCTCTCTCCCTACTCCGCTCTTTAATTAAATACACTACTGACAGGAATTCTTGAACATGAAAGAGAAGTAGCAGAAACTGTCTGATTCTCTGAATCTCTATGCAGAGAATAGCTGCCTTTTCCCCTGGGATACAAACCTTGGAGTTATTTGATCAAAAAATAAGCCAGTGAATACTGCTAAGCCAATTAATTTTGGCTTTATTTATTACAATAGTTTAACTCCCATTCACTAACAAATATTCACCCTACTTATGGTGATGGATATAAAACATATCTTCATTCATATGTTAATATATCTTTATATGTTCACTCCCTTCTTCTCACATACAATACATCCTGACCACATCTCTTATGCTCAGAACAAGGATATGAATCACAATATCAACTAATAAAATTAGGCTATCCATCTCTCACAGCTTCATTTCATTCTAAGGAACCTCTTTTATTTTCTAGAAGGCATAATAAGTCCCTGAACTGGACCACTTTGCACATTTACTATAAACAGCCTCCTGTGTGTTATGCCTTCTCCATCTTCCCCAGTCTGAGTTGGTACCCTTTCCTACAGTGCCCACACTGAAGCCTTGCCCAAGCCTCATGGCTGACTGCCCCATGTGTTGTTTTCCCAGAATCTTTTCAATAGACCACATGCTCACAGGAATCATGTACAATTTCTCTGTGAACCTGCGGTGTCACCGTGTCTGACACATAGCAAATATTCAACAAATTCCTAAGGATGAATGAGTGCAAAAGCCGCACAGATGCTTTTAAGTTTGGACCTCTAAAAGAAAGAACTCAAGAGACAAGGGTTTGAAATCCCTAAATTTCCATCAGTGCCAAATTAAAAACTGAGTTTGTGACTGTGGCTTATAGGAGCAGAGAGGTTGGTAACCTGGAGCCCATCTGGCATTCTAAGACCTGTGAATTCTTTCACAAGACTATCTTTGCTTCGACAGTCTAGACTAGTCAGGGTGTTATAATTATCTATGACGAGTCAATGCTCCATATTGCAATGAACAGCCTCTGAGAGTCAGAGCATGTTTTTTCTTAAACTCTGCATTCTCTTAAGCTCAAGTAAGACAGAACTTACTGTCTCCTTATATTTCTTACGTTGGGTTCGATTTATTTAAGACCATTCATGACAGCCAGATGGTCCACACTAGTTTCAGACAATTTATCACAGAGCTCGGCTGTTGCATTAAATCTATTTCTTAAAGGAGAAAAGGCATTCATAATTTTAGCTGGAAAAGAAAGGGGATCCAGACCCACACCATTGTCTAGATGCCAGTTCACAGATCTCTAAGGAGGTACAGTCTTTGTAATGAACGTGAGTTACTCAAATCCCACTTCTTATTCTGCATCTTACGGGTAAGATGAAGTAGGTTGGGTAGGGATGCACCCTCCTGATGCCACCTTGTGCTGAGATCGTCACCTTCCCAGGCATAAACCCTATGTTCTGCATCACATCAATCCAAGAATGAAGCTAAGCCCTCTCTCAGCTCCCACTAAAAAACTCATTCAGGTTACTGATGACTAGAAGAAGCTTCTACTGTGAGTGTAAACAGTCTCAAACCTAGTCCGGTAGCCTTGGTCTTCAGCTCTGTTCCACTCCTCATTGGTCACTTCACCTGTTATTCTTCAGCTCTGTCTTTGCACTAATGCATCTCTCTTTCTTCTTTTCTCTCTCCCCTCTCAATTGCTGCCTTATCTTCATCTTAGGTCAATGTACATATGTCACCTGTTGCTCAGGTTGATGTAGCCCTAACAAGGGATTGATGAGATAGTTCCCTAAATAATGGGACTTGTTACTGTAAGTGTGGCTGTAACACTAACTATAAGACAATAAAATTTTAATCCTGCTGAGAAAATAAGTACTGGGGGAAGGGAACACAAAGGAAAGAGGTCAAGCTTGCTATCCTCAGGAACAGTCTTAGGCCACCTTTTAGGGGGGTGACTTCTACCGGGCTCCTAGCCATGGCGGGTTCACATGTTCCAGGATAGGAGTGTGAAGATTAGAATTATTAGGCTAAAGGAACATAGATATCGGAGAAATAACAGACAAGGCACAGGATAGGATGGGGAGGGAGTTCCAGGGAATACTGAAAATCACCCACATTTAATTTTCATTTGTTTAATACCCTAGCCCCAAAAGATAGGACTAAGATTTTTAAAAAACTGCATTAAAATGATACAAGGAAGTGAACAGACCAGTTGAAAGATTACGGGCTACATTCTTAGTTAAACATTCTGTTGCCAGAATGAGACAAGTAACGCTCACACCCTACACCAAAGCACTCTGTAGGCAAACCATTGCCTGGGTGGAATCCATAGTTATCTCCAGAAAGAAGTAGGAATGTAGTTGGATCCTTACAGTTTTGTTTGAGGTAGAAACAGATCTACTTCTTAATGCCTGAAATACCAGGTCTGGATATTAGCCACACCTATTTTTTGAACTGTTGACAATAAGCTTGAAGGAACAGAAGTAAATTCCAACTCATTGACTGACCTTTAGTCAAAATAGAATGGACCCATACCTATGGGTCCTCCCAAGAAACTTAGCCATTTAGTACAGAGATATGTCCACCTCTGTGGTACAGAACTCAGCTCTGCTTGTAGACTCCCTCACTCTTAGTCCAAAGCTCTTTCCACTATGAGCCAGCTCTTAATCTTCCAACAGTGGAGTGCCATAGTTAGGATCTTAAATGTCCCCCAAAAGCCAGTTTATATCCAAGTGTCTCCTGAAGACTTGATCATCAGCCTATGGTCTTCTAGGATATGGTGGAGTCTTTAGGAGGCAAGGTCTAGTGAGAAGAACTGAGGTAATTATGGGGATACCCTTGAAGCGATATGATGGGCCTGCAGTCCTTTGTTCTCTCTGTTTTCTGACTGCCATGATGGGAACATACCTCCTTCCCCACATACTCTCATGATTCACTGTGCCACCAAAGGTCCAAAGTGCAGAGCCAAGTAGTCCTAGACCCAAACTTCTCAGGTCCAGAGTTCAAAAGTCTTTTCCTCTTTCGGCGTTGTTTGCCTTAATAACTGGCACAGTGACAGAAGACTGATTGTCACATTGAATAAGAACATAGCAGCCTACTGTCCACCACATCCACTTACCTCTGCCCTGCTCCCTTCATGCCCCAGCTCGGGAACAGTCCACCTTTCTTCTTGCCTGGTTCTATCTGCTCTATTTAAAATCTGATAGATATGGAGTAGTGGTGACTCACGCTTTTACTCCCAGCCCTCAGGAAACAGTCAGGCAGATCTCTGTGAGTGAAAACAACCTGGTCTCCACACAGAGTTCCAGGATAGCCAGGGCTACACAGAGAAACTGTATTCCTAAAAAAGAAAAATCTGATGGCTTCATCTATCCACCTAAAAATGGGATTCTGATGTCCTAGTGAATTAGGACTGTAACACCAGCTACCGTGTGGCTCCCATGTACTGCTAGTATATTTTTTCATGTTAAACATTCATTATATGTTTGAACATCTAGATATAAACTTCTAAAGAGCATTTTACTACATCCAGGCATTGTTTATAAATTTTCACACTATATTTGTCACTATAATTCACACTTCCAGAGACAGAGGAAGAAAGCAAGCCTTCTTTTAGTATCATTGGTCATTTAAATTCACTGACAACAAAATGCCCTTGATAACACAAGAGAAAAGTTGAGACCCTGAGAAAGAAAAAGCTAAGAAAAACTAGCAATGGATATATTGTTTGGTAAACCTATTAGTTAGAATTAGACATTTCCTGAGCAGCATTTGTAGACATCCTGAGATCACCAACATTCTGTCATAAGATTGCATGTAATATGGACAATATCTCAATGTTCCTCTAAACTGTATCATGCACATTTTAATATTAAAGCTGGTTATTTCAAATTGTGATAATACTTATAGCAATAAATCTATGTATCTCCTTTAAAAGTTCATAAACACACACTCCAGATGTGCTGGGTTCATCTTCAGGCACCTGGTTGTGTCAGATAGCTGAATGTGTGGCCTCATGTAGGAGGAACATCTGGGCCTCTGACTGCATTTTTTCCTATTCATCCAAAAGTTTTGGCAACTAGCTGCAGACATCTTGAAAATCTTCTCTTGAAACAGGAAAGGGAAGTTTCTGTCAGATCAATAGTGACTGGAAACATGGTGGGTTTTTTCAAGTTACCACCAGAACATCATTTTCCAGATGCTACGCCCTCATCTTTTATAACGTAAAGTATATTCAGAATGAGACATCAAAAATGCATTTAGTAAAATTTTAAATCCTTGCAGAGGTTTTCAATTACAGATAAAGTTACAGGATGGCACACAGAGAAATAAACATGTGTTTATTGACTATTTGATGTCTGAAATTATACCTCATGACTAGTTTGCACTTCATGCTTACAGAAAGAATTAGGGTCAACTATTACCTTTGAAATATACAAGGACTCAACCTCATATGAGTCAACTTATTCTAAATAATAATTTAATAAGTGAAATACAATTGCATGATAAAATTGGAATTCCCCTGTTTTATGATTTTTTTAAAAATGTTCCAAGATCCCCCATGGCAGTAGGCAGCAGAAATGCTGTAGGCTCCAAATGGTGGTAGTGGGCCATGTGGCGGCAGACAGTGGGCCCTGGGAGCAGCC
>LOJH01024537.1:0-19076 GCA_001685095.1 Ellobius talpinus
TGTGTGTGTGTGTGTGTGTGTGTATAAAAGTTGTGTAGCTTAGTCTTCTTGTGGGACTCCTAATAGTGTGAGCAGAGGCTATGTTCGACTCTTATTGACTTTTGGGACCCTCTTCCTCAATACTGGATTGTCTTGCCCAGCCTTAATATAAGGGGAGGTGCTTAGTCTCACTACAACTTAATATGCCATGTTTTTTGATATTCATGGCAAGCTTGGACTTTTCTGAATAAAAATGGAGGAGGAGTGGATGGAGGGTGCAGGGGGGGAGTGAGGAAAAAGGACTGGAATGAGAGGAGGGAGAGGAATCGTGAGTTGGGATGTAAAATAAACAAACCAAATGGACCTAAAAATTAAAATATTTTCTACCCCTTTATGTTCAGTTATAAAAGGATTTTTGAGAAAGTTTCAGATTCGGCAGGGTGTATTTAGGATATAGGTATATATGTATGCATATAGCAACAATTAGAAATAGCCCATGAATTTGAAAGAGAGTAAGGAGGGGTATGGGGAGACTTTAGATAGGGGAAAAGGAAGGAGGAATTTATGTCATTACATCATAATCTCAAAAAGTAAAAGTAGTATCCAAAAATAAAATTGAAAAATGGAGAAGTAGATGTCAGAGGGCTCAAGGATCTTTTTTAATAATGATGTCAGTGAAAGATTATGGCTTTACATTATACTTGATATCACACTGTGGTTGCAAATGTCTACAACTCTGTGTGTTTTTCTAGGGAAACATGGGGCATAACTAGATTTTAAAACAGTTTTATAGATTGTTTGCATACCAACATCCAGCATTATTTATATGCCCATTCGGAGGCCAGAATGAATCCATTAAAAAGGCGCATATGGCTTTTAACAGGGTAACATCTTCATCACATCTGTAACCGCGCCCCAGGCTCTGAGAACGCTATGGAAGGTGAGGGATGGTAGAGGCAGAGGTCAGGGAGCATTGCCGTGAAATACTGTCTTTTGTACACAAAGGGCCATTGCAGTAGAGCTCACAACAGCTGTTACCTGTACAGTACCTGCACAAGATCCAACCAGGTGACAAAACATTCTAGCACTGATGGGGACGGTCTCATGAGCTTCCACCTCGAGTGCAGTAGCTCTTGGCAATTGGCAGGTTCTGTGAAAGGGGCAGTCACTTTTTGTCAGGGATGTGCCCCCTAGTAGTTTGTTCATGTCCTATCCCCATAGGCATAGGAGCAGGATACTCAGATCCAGCGCCAGAGACACGGCTCAGTGTTTACCAAGACTTTCTGCTCCTGCAGAAGACCAGAATCATGTGCCCAGCATCCATGGCAGGTGGTTCGTATCTCTCACTCACAAGCTGTAACTCCAGCTCCTGGAGATAGGACTCCTCTGGCTTCTGTCCCTCCGCTCATCATTCACCTGCACATACCGTCATCCGGATGTGTATCCACATATAATTTAAAATGATAAAAGCAAGTAGCTTTCAAAGAAAAGGTAGTTCTGACAAAATAAGAGCAGTTTTCAAATAATATTAACAAAATGGTTAAAGCAAAGAAAGTTGAAAATCTGGTGGAAAACACAGGATGTTTGCCTCTCTAAAATTTGCAGATTATTTTTATTATTATAAAATATAAAATCATATTCAGTAAAGTTATATACTATGCGGATTTTCCAAGTTTTAAAAGCTAGTCTAAATTCTAAGGAAATCTTCCCAATTTTAGTACAATGAAACACCAAAGCCTTGGGAAATTAGATTTTTTCTTGTATTTGCATGATATTTTTGTTGCTACTGCTATCATTTTATTACTCTTATTATTTACAATTATTGCTATTGCTATCATTATTATTATATGCTGGATGGTAAAACTGAAGATTCCCTGCACATAGATATCACATTTAGCACGAAATTAAAGAGCAATATAGCTCACATGTAAATAAGTTTGTGTAGAAGATAATTTGGAAAAACTAAGTCAGTTGTCAGTAAATTCATACAGTCTCATCTTCAGTTTTTCAAGAAAAAAATAATTCTTTAGCTATACTTTTCAGCATAAATGCTTCTGGTGCTCTTTGGTCATGCCCCCTTCCCAGCAATGTTAAAGGGTTTTTTTTAAAACTGTTCCATTGTAAAATTCTAAACCCATGAGGTAGCAATTAAAACTACTGTTTATGGTCAAATGGTTAACTTTATAGCAACCTGAGCTAAAGGGTGAAGTAATGGGTCTTCATTTTTAACACAGAAACATATTCTTATCTCTAAACTTCTAGCTATTGTTTGAGCTGTCCTTTCTGGGGTCTTTTAAAAGGCCAAGTATGGAAGGACCGAAACCCTATTTCCTGAGAGAGCAGCTGGATGTGCTCTGGGTTTGCCGCGCAGTCTGTCTTCCCGAACAACGTTCACACTCCCTAATCCGAGGAGTTGGCTAGTCATCCTGATAAGGAAATCTGTTCTGAATAATCCGAATAATTGCTGTGATGTTTATGTAGTAACGTAATATTTTAGAAACTGTAGCAAATTGTGAGCTTAAATGTGCATTTCCCTAAAGAGGTAAAAATAAGGACATGGCAAAGTTAATAATGAAAACCATTATGAAAGCAGTTTGGATGATTGCCTAATTGAGTTCCATCCCTAGATCTGGTTTAGCTGCCTTGGTGGAAAAGACTTTCATTTCTTCAATTCTGGGAGGCAAATTTCCACAAAAACAAACAAACACGCAAACAAAAACAGTTTTGCGATGTAATTAATCTTTGATGGGAGAGCAGGGCACCTTAGGAGGCAGAGTGTTTAGTTTTGGGTCATATCCTAAAGCAGAGGTTTATGGGGGAATTCTTTCTCTCTGCTCTCAGCTGCTAGGCCAGTTGGCTGGCGTTTGCTCCCAGACTGTCAAAGGTCGTGAGTCAGAGACCAGTTTACATCATTTCTTAGGGGGGAGCAGCTGCCCTCTCTCTGCTGAGGGTGAGGCTGCTCCCCTAGGAGAAATCCAACTCTCCAAAGGCTGCACGCGTCTCCAGTGAAGAGCACAAAGTCTTTTGCTTGTCAAATAAGTTCTGATTACCTGTAAAGAAAGTTGATGTCATGGGAACTGGGACTTGATATTTAGAATTTTCTGAGAAAATAATTATTAAATCAACCTTGGAAAAATGGAATCAGCTTTCTTTTAAAATGCAATTGTATCTTTTTAAGTAGTGTCTTTAAAACAATGCTTGATTAGTTGTTTTGAGGAAGAGTAAAATATTTCTGCCCTATAATATTAACATTAGTATGCTAAGCAGAAAAATCAATAGTTTTGGGAGACTATTTTTCAAATTGTATCCACATGCGAATTTAAGAAATGTGTGACTTATTTATACCATAAAGTGGAAATGCCTTTCTCCATTACCGTTTTTGAAATCATTTCACTTAATTAAATCAATATTTGTCATTTCTTCATACAAACATTTTGCTTTTAAGTTTTCATTGTATATTTTCAGTGAGCATCTATATAAAATACTGGGAACAGGATGATACTTGACTGGGTTGTGACATATCCATACAATCTGCCTTGGAATTCCAACCTTCAACATCTCTGGAACTGGTACACCTAACATAGTTAAGATTAGTGTCCACTAATTCTTCACCTCAACTATACATGATTCACCCATGTATAAATACACACAGTAGTGTTTCTAGAATGGTCTTCCTAGAACACAATTTTGCCATATAACTAGAAAGCTCTTTGTCTATAAGACATAAAAAAATTCTTCGTGACTCATGCCCAGTCAAGTTCTCTACAACTCTGACTGTTGTATTGAGTCAATTGAAGCTCTCAAACACAACACACTCTCATTTCCATTCACAAACTCTGTAATCTGTCTACCAAGAGTTATTTCTCCCTCACTTTGTCTTACAAAACAAAACTCGTCCTTTAGCTTCCTCCATGAAACACTTATTAGCTTCCCACAGTTCCTAGAGACATTAGTTGAAGCCTACCAAGTTCTTTCTTCCTCTCGTGAGTTCTTACTTCTTGCACCAGCTTGAACAGTATTCTAAATACTGTCTGCTATATTTTGAAAAGATATCAGACTCTAAAAATACTTTTAGGTGACGGATCATGTTATTTAATATACTTTGAAATGGGGATTTTGTTCTTTGTAGCCAAAGGCATAATTGATAATATTTAGCAAATCTTTATAAATACAGACTTCTCCTTTGTTATATACAAAAGAGCTCTAAGTCTTCCTTAATTTTCCTGCCTGTATATTTCCCTTTCTCTGCTGTGCCTTCTTGGGTACCACATAGAGTCACTTGCATCCCTGTCAGGGATCACAGAAGCTTTACTGTTAACTCTGAAGCATTTTTGTGTGCTAGGCATATACTCTAATCTTGTCATTTTTTAGGAATAAATTATGATAAACGGAATAACTATTTCAATTAATCCACTTATTTAAAGCTGATAGAGTTTAAAATTTTATATCCTTCATAGAAATGATAAATTATTTTTGTGAATGAAGATAAATGATGGGTCTATTTGTACAAATAACACATTTTAAATTATATACTGTAAAACACATACAATTCTGAAATATTATTATAGTTCTTGCACAATTGATATTCAGCTTTAGTCTCTGGTTGTCTGAAAGGATATAGGGAATATTTCAATTTTCTTGTATCTGTTGAGATGTCCTTTGTGAACTTTTTGGAGAAAGTTTCATGTGGTGCAGGGAAGAGACACTGTTTTGTGTTTGGGTGAAGGGTTCTGTAAATATCAGTTTTGCCTTTTTCATTTATAATGTCTGTAAGCTCTAGCATTTCTTCATGTAGTTTTCATGTAGATGACCTGTGTATTGTAGAATGGAGTATTGAAATGTCCCACTGTCAGTGTGAGAGGGTAAATTTGTGACTTAAGCTGCACTAGTGTTTCTTATACAAATATGGGTGTCTAGTGTTGAGACGAAGGTGTTAAGAACTGAAATGTCATGTTGGCAGATTTTTCTTTGGATGAGCATGGAATGTCTTTCTGTTTCTCTTCTGATTAGTTTTGATGGGAAGCCTACTTTGTTAGATATTAAAATGGATACACCAATTTGTTTATTAGGTCTACTTTCTTGAGATATCTTTTTGCAACCCTTTACCTTGAGGCAATGTCTAAACTTAATGTTGAGGTGTGTTTCTTGGATGCTGAAAAGGGATGGGTTCTGTTTTTTGGATCCATTCTGATAATCTTTGTCTTTTTATTGGGGTATTGAGACTATTGATACTGCCAGCTATCAATGACCAATGACTGTTGATTGCTGTTATTTTATTGATTAAGTGTTTGTGTATTGTGTGATTCCTTTCTTTTTATTTTGTTGCTCTGAGATTATTTATTCCCTGTTTTCATGGTTGTAATCAACCTCCTTAGGTAGGAGTTTTCCTTCTAACAACTTCTGTAAGTCTGTATTTGCTTTTATCAGAAAACGTTTTAATTTCTCCATTTACTGTGAATGAAAGCTTTTCTGAGTATAGTAGGGTGTCTTGGTATCTGTGCTCCGAGGCTGTAGAACTTCTGTCCAAGCCCTTCTGACTTTTAGAATTTCCACTGAGAAGTCATTTGTTATTCTAGTAGGTCAGCCTTTATATATTACTTTTCCCTTGAGGCTTTTACTATTCTTTTTTTCTTTTGTACATTTAGTGTTTTGATCATTGTGTGCCATGGCACCCTTCTTTTCTGGTTCAGTGTATTTTGTGTTCTTTATGCTCCTTGTGCCTTAACAAACATCCTTCTTCCAATTAAAGAAATGTCCTTTTATGATTTTGCGGAATGTATTTTTTTTGTATTTCTTTGACCTGTAGTGCATTCTCTTTCCTCTATTCTGGTTGTTCTTAAATTTGGTCTTTTCATAATATCTCAGATTTCCTGAATGATTCTTGTTAGGGAATTTTTAGATTTAAGGTTCTCTTTGACTAATATATCCATTTTTTTCTGTTATATCTTCAATGCCTGAGATTCTTCCATCTCTTTTATTCTGTTGGTGAAGCTTGCCTCTGTAGTTCCTGCTCAAATTTCCAATGTTTTCATTTCCAGAAATCTCTCAGTTTGTGTTTTCTTCATGAATTCTACTTCCACCTTCTGGTCTTCAACAGATTTTTGTTGTTATTGTTTTGTTTCGGTTTTCTTTTCTTTTTTATCATTTCCTTGCAAAATTTATGTTTCCTTGGCTTTAAGAGGTTTATTATTTCCCTCTTTAAGAGCTCAACTTCAAACAGGTTGTCTTTTTTTCCTTGGTCTTCAGCTATGTTGTACTATCCAGTGACTACTCTGTTGGGCTCTGTTGCACACATATTGTCCTGACTATTATTGATTGTGTTTTTACACTATCATCTAGGCATCTAGAATTGGGATGATTATTGGTCTGGATGATGATATCCTGTTTTGTCTCGTTAGGTGAGTGTTTCCTTTCTTGATTTCTCCTTCCCCCCTGGTAGGAAAGCTTCAGGGAACCTGTTTCCCTGCCTACTAAGTTAGTGTGTTCCCAGGTTATTCCTATTGGATTTGTAGGCTGGGATAATGGGATGTTTTGTGGGAAAGAAGTTTGTTGGAGAAGATCTTCCAGATCCATCGGGGATGGGGTCAGAGAAGAATGGAGAACGCAGCAGGTTTTCTGCTGTATAACTGTGGGTGGGAGTGGGGGTTTGGATCCGGAGGAGCAGAAGGAAAGGCATGGATCCTTCATCAGCCTACTTGCTGTTATGAAAGGAGAGGGCCTTGGGTTTGCAGGGATTGCCTTCCGGGGTTGAGGATTGACACAAAGCAGTGAGTGGAGGAAGAGAAGTTAGAAGTGGCTCATCTGTGGGATCTGCTGGGGATGGCGACAGGTGGGCAGGTATTCTTCTGCAGATCTGGGGACAAAATTGAGGGACTGGTTCTGGGGGAGCCAGAAATTATGTTTATTTTACACACACACATTTACATGCACACGCACACACACACAAAATTAGATATATGTTCCATATTGGATTTCTTTCTTTTTCTTTTTTTTCATTTAAACACTGCCTGGCCCATTATATCTAGCCGTTTCTGTGCTAACTCTCACATCTTAATTAACCCATATCTAGTAATCTGTGTATCACGACGGGGTCGTGGCTTACCGGGAAGATTCTAACCCACGTCCATCTTGGGCCGGAGCTTCATGGCGTCTCCATATTGGATTTCTTTAGACACCAAAAAATCAGTTAAATAATTAATTATCCCCAGCAGATTAAATTTCCATTAATCTCTTTTTCCAAGTGTTTTAGGATTATATCTGTTTCTTGGTCAATTCTCCATTGCACTAGAGAAGAACCTTGGCACATCTTGGATGGCACGCTTCACCATCACCTGAAGATATGCTCAGAGACAGATACAGTTGTGGTCCATCTCATTTCTGTTATGGGAATTTTGTCACCAGTTTGCTAGCCTATCAGAAAGAGCATTGGGTCCTAGAGGCAGAGTTTTGTTGGGAGTGGATGTGACCCAAGTAAAAGGGAGGATGCGGGGCACTCATCAAAGGAGGAAGCCACAGCAGCGGATGAGGCATAGCAGCTTGTGACACGGTACAGATTCTCTGTTCTGTCTTGTGATAATCGTGCATGGATTTTGCTTGTTAATAAATGATAAAGTAATCATTTGATTTCCTTTATTAAATTTCATAAGGACAAGGGCAGCTTGGATGTCTATACTGATAGATCTCCAGCAATAGCCATGGAATAATGTCACTGCTCTTCCAGGACACTGTATAATTTTGTGTGTCAGCAACATTCTTTATCTTCACTCATCAAAAGAAAATAATAGTGATGCTTAAAATGTTGGTTCCCATACATTGTTATTGATAGACTTTTTCAGACTTCCTGAGCCTATTGTGAAACAATGCTCTTGAAAGTTCATCACGTCATGAGCATGTAAGTTTGCAACTACAATTCTTGAATCTATACTTCATTTTCACAGCTGCCATTATTTCTAATGATCTTTTCAATTGCCCAGGTCATGGCCTATGATTAGAGTGAGCCTGACATCTGTCCTTGTCCCCAGCCACCAATGCAGACCCTTTCAAAGGAAAGTACAAGCTCTTGTTATAAACACCATACTACATACATATTAGTGTTCTTAGGGATAGTGTCATTGTCCTTTCTCAAAATACACAGGACAGGATTGACCCCTTATGGATCCACACACATTCTAAGTTCACAGATACTGGTGTGGTTTCTTTATTCCCAAAAAGGAGTTGCTTCAAGAGAACAGAATTTAAGCAATTCAGTTCTCACTACTTTTCAAGAACAAACTTCTTTACCATCTTGCAATTAAACCTATTTGTTTATATAGCTTTCTATAATTGCTTTAAAGGTAACACAGATCTCACAAACACAACAACAGTTTATTTCGTTATGGTTGCTCATGGGTCTGGGATTCTGCCATATCTCAATGGTATCTTCCAGTTAGAGTCTCCCAAAAGCACAACCACTGTGTCAGCCAAGAATCATACTCAGCCAGCAAGACTTGCCCACGAATCCCTGACACACATATCCCTTTTACACATATCCTTTATCAAGGCAAATAGGAAAATCTTTATGATTTCTAGGCCATATTTTAAAGGGCTCTCTTGATTAGGTCAGACAGACACAGGAAATATCAATTTTAATTAAGGACAAGTGATTAATGGCTTTGATTATGGCTGCAAAAATCTCTTCACCTTTACTTTCTAATGAAATGTAATCACAGGCAAGTTATGGGGAGCAACCCTTGTCTCAGAGCCATCTGTTCTCCTGGAAGCTTGGGGGCATCTTAGATCTCTGCCTATTAACATCAATAAGTGACCATTTATTATGTCACTATTAGCTTGTTATTAAAGTACATCCATATGTACAATGGAAAACAAGATCCTAAGAGAGGAAATATGTCTTCTCACCATTGACTTTGACTCCATCCTCCATGTTTACAGGCAGTATTGAGAAAGATTATTCAACATGTGTCTGGAGTATTCTGTATTCTGTGCATGCATGCAGTATAACACTGACTCGAGCAATTCTCTGTCTTTTCACTTAAGAATCTCTAAGATGGATCATTTGTTTCACATATGTCCATCACACATGCATAAATGCAAACTTCTGTGATGCTTTATTATACTCATGTACCATGCTATTCTAGTCTTGCAGTTACAGAAACAGAAGTATTTGCTCGTTCCCTCTTCTGTTATTGAGATGCTGAAGATCACTCATTCTTTGGATGTGGGACTCAGAGAAATCCATTTGGACCTGAATTGAGCCTCCCCTGAGGGCTTTCAGAGTAATAGAAGATGTCTATACATGTTGCCCATGGAGAAAAGAAATCAATAGTCTTACCCAGCTATGATGCCTATCAACCACAATGACAGGTGGGATGACAAGACGTCCCCAAAGTTGCAACAGTAACACATATCTTGGCGATAAATAATATCAGTTTAATTTGACTTAAAGCCAACTTAATAAGAAAATAATCATGCCTGTCACCCAGTCTATGAAATGTGCCTAGTGAAGTTATGGGTCTTACAGGAGAACCTTCTGCGGCAGCTTTGCTAAGCCAGTATAAGTCCTAACTGAATTCTGAATAGTTATCTTTATTAACCACAGTTGGGTGCAGCTCTTAGCCTGCACCACAGAAGATTCTCTTTAGAGCAGAGATGATTACAGGAAGCAAGTGCTGCTAGAAATGCGTAGAGCAAACTGTGGTGTGTCCAGCCCCAGCTGATACGTTTACAACACAATGCCCACACAGCAAATGTGACAGGAAATGTCACAGAAGGAGTAGAAATATTGTAAAAGACAGAGGGTGGCTGTGAGATTGTGTCTCCCAGAAATGACAGGGAAGTTACACCCATAAAACCTCAAAAACATGGATGCTACAGTAAGACCCCCCAAAGCCACTAGAGGCCAAGCAGTGGTGTCACACACCTTTAATTCCAGGATTTGGGAGACAGAGGTGGGTGTATCTCTGTGAGTTCAGGGCCATGCCATGGAAGGAGGATTGCTCACGTGGCCATACCCCTAGATGAAGATTTATAAGCAATTAATACCTTCTGAGAGTGGGAGATTTAGCTTTCCCAGGAATAGGTCATCTAGTTGGTTATCCAATACAAAATAGTCAACCCTGAAAACATACGTACAAGCAACACTAGAGACACTCAGTGGTTGTATTTTTTATATTTATGAATTTATGCATTTATAACAGCAGTAACTAAAGAAAAAGAGGCTGTGAATTTGAAAGGGAGCAAAGTGGAGGGAGAGACAGTGGAAAGAGGTAGGAAGGATAATGTAATTTCATTTTAATCAAAAATTGCAAATAAAAAGGTAATGTTTTAGTACATATTTATATACATATCTTTATATATTATGGAATAAATGCATAGAAGAACCATTTATTCTAGTAATAAGCATTTTTGGACACTGACAATTATTGAATTTGGATGACAGTTGTGGAGTCACTGGCAGTGGGACCAGGATTTATCCCTACTGAATGAACTGCCTTTTTGGAGCCCATTCCCTATGGAAGGATACCTTATTGGCCTAGATACGGTGGGGGGGGGCTTGGTCCTGCCTCAACTGTGATGCGCCAGACTTTGTAGACTCCCATGGGAGGCCTGACCCTTTCTGAGGAATGGATGGGGGTGGGGTGGGGGGAAGGTGAGGGAATGGGAATAGGAGAGTGAGGGGGAACTGGGATTGGGATATAAAATGAGAAAAGATTGTTTTTAAATTAAAAAGTAAATAAAAAGAGAAAGACAAGAAAAAATACAAAAAATAAAACCTTAAAAAGCAAACAGCATTGTAGTTGCCCACCATGTGATTAGGGAGCCATCGGGGAGGGCAAGGGTATTCTTAAATACAAATCAAGGTTATGGCTGGGGAAGGTCAGGTTCCAGAAAACAGAGAGCAACTCAACTCTCATAGTAAATAAAAACTTATTTATAAAATTACAGCACAAAGGCCTTCAAAATGGAGTCAGGCAGGTTCCTCAGTTGAACTGGAAGGGCAGAGATGTCAATGTCCTACTTGTCTTACCAAGGAAGAAAGAGGCTTCCTTTGCCCTTCCTAAGCTAGTTCCCACCCCAGAAATAAGACTGGCATACAAGACAGGTTGAACCGTGCTAAAATGCACCCAAAGAGCAAACACACTTTAAAATTTCACAGGATATATTACCTGGTCACTTCCACATGTTGCTCCAAACGACAGAACCTAAGAACACCAGGGATTAAAACAGAGGCATTCAGGACGATGTGCCCTGAGTGGTAAGGGCACTGCCATAAAAAAGACCTTTGTAAAGGCATTTGCCTAATTCTTCTCCATACTCATGTAGTAGATGAATGCATGAGTGAGGTGAGTTGTTGCCTTTCCCTAAAAGAACTCCTGAAGCCTGATAACAGGGACACAGACTGATGATAAGCCTGATTAGGCTGGAAAATCAACCAATAAGGGCTGGGTGGGAAGAGTCTGGACCTAGGTCAAATAGTCCCCTCTCCTCTCTGTATTGTGTGTTACAGTCATATCCCCACAACATATTGTTTTACTTGAGTTACTCAGTTGATTTTATTTGGTGTCCTGGACTTTTTAAATGTGGTCATCGTAGATGTCAGATTATTTGGGTGTTCATATGTTAAGCGAGTCCCTTTACGAGTCCCTAATACATAATATGCAAATACTCATTATCTTCAGTGATTTTAAAGCATATCCTAATTGGTGTGGATAATCCTTCTACACAGTGTGAAAATGTGTTGCTTGAATTGCTAATACAAAGCCAAGAGCTAGGCATGATTTTCAGGGCAGAGAGAATGCGGGGAGGCAGAAGGGCAGAGTCTGAGGAGTCTTGAGCCAGATGCAGAAGAAGCAACACGGAAAGTTCATAGGTGGGTTAAAGAAGCCTCGGGACAGCACGTAGATTAATAGGAATGGGTTAATTAAGTTGTAAGAGCTGGCTGGAGAAAAGCCTAAATTATTGGCTGAGCATTTATAATTAATCATAAGTCTCTGAATGGTTATTTGGAAGTGGCTGCCAAGACACAGAGAAATGCTACCTATACATAATCCTTGCACAGGGTAAGATCTAATGCAGAATAATACCACTAATATTATTTGTTCCACTACAGGGGTGTTTTGTCTGATCTGAAAAGTTTCATTGAACCCTTTCACCATTTATGGCTACAGTCTGGTATCTGGAGCCCATCCTTCAATACCTTGCCTGCCAAAGCATACTCTTCTTGTAGGACTACATAGAAGAAGCTGAAAGCTGTCATGACCACATTGTCTTCCAAGGACCTGTTATTATGCACCCCTCCCAGGCTGGCTCCCTCAGGGACTAAGATTGTGTTAGTGATTTTACACAGTGAACACATTACTGAATTTACAGCAGAAACATGGGGATGAGTCTGTCCCATAATCTCATGAAGTATCCCAGGGATTCTCTGTGTGAGCTCCCATTCTGTCTAGCGACTGTCTTATTACAAAAGCATTTAAGGGCACAGTAACTGCTTCCATGATGCATAACTGGATATTGGTAAGTGGCTGAGGGCTAACGCTGCAAACAGTTCAGTATAAACTAATCATGTTTGTTAATATAATCCCCCATTGTCTTGTGCTCTAGGTCTTATGTTTAATTTGAACTCAGGCTGACCTATGTGGTAAAACTGAACTAACTTCATAGGCACATTGTCTCAAAACTTCACAATCTCAATTCAAAAATGCAATACTTTAAAAATGCCAAAATACATGCATTCATATATGTCTGGGAAAGGTCACCTCAAGTTTTATTTGACTTTCTTGTTCCTTGAGAGTTTTTAATTCGGTGTCACTGCCATTGCTGTTGTGATTATGTAAGACCTCTGCTGAGCAGTTTTCATCAAAATATCAAATTTAAATTAAGTGAAGATTGCAAAATTGTGTTGTGCAGTCCTGGACTGTGTTGCCTTAGATGGCAATGTTTGCTGTTGTTTTTACGGCAAGTGCTCCACACAAACAGCCCTCCACCGACTTAAACTTGGAAGAAGTGATGCTTTCAGGGACAAGTGGTGGACCATGCCTGCAGGAGTTGGAGGGCTCTCGACTTTAAGGGAGGAGGAGCTGAGTGTGGGCAAACTCAGCCATTCCTGTAGAAAGGACTGTGGTAGCTGAGCTATCACAGGAGGACCCAAGAATGAGCTCTAGTGGCTTTGGCCAGTGGAATTTCAGCAAGGGATTTGGGGGCTAACCTTGTAGTCAAAGGGAGAGATACTCTAAGGGAATATATAAACACAACAGCAGTGGCTAGCAGTAGAAAAATAATTGTGGAGATGATAAGAAATAGGGAGAAACCTATGAACGTGTTAATCTTAAAAGCTGTGGTCATATGTTTCTCCTACCCATTACATGTCACTAGTATGACATGACATACGATGTTGGTTAGCTTGACCTTGTGAAGGTCTCATGAGGCAACCACAGATGTGTGAATACAACAGCTTTGTCAGGCCTAGAGACACTGTTTTTCACTTGTCTCAGCATTTGGTTCTTCTAATCTGTCCCCTTTTCTAAGATGTTTCCTGAACCTTCTTGGAAGGAGGTAGGAAAGACATCTTGTTTTCACTGAGCAATTCCACAGTCCCTTTTTCTCTGCATTCTGATTAGTTGTGAATGTTCACAACTCCCTTGCAATAGGAAGCTTCTTTGTTGAGGAGTGAGCGGCACCAATCTATGTGAGTGAGTATGAGTATTTAAAAGGCAGTTTGATGCTATGTCCATTTAGCAAAATGCAAATAGTAGGTAATCATCTAAAGCCTATGACAAAATTAGCTATAGACTTTTGGTCAGATTTAGGATACAAGATGTGAGCTTCACCCTATGGAATATTTCTTAAATCCTATCAGAAAGCTATAAGTTATTTCTATAGCACTCACGCTATTACTGCACCATTAAGAATATTTTACCAGGCCTGTCATTTGTTCTCAGGAAGCACAAATAGATATGATTGCTGATGGTTTTTCTTCCCCAACAGTCTCCATAGAGTCTCTTGTCACTATAGAAACTAACCAGAAGGGAGGAAACTTCCACACCAGTACAGTTTGGTTTGTCCACACCAAACTGCATGGTATTTTCAGGATAGGTTCTTACCATCAGGTTCTGGTGGGTCCCTAGGATCTATGACAATAGCCTGTATAGTGTGTGGGAGGGGACTTTGGAATGCCAGCCAACAACATTAAGGGGATGGCCCACACCTGGCACTGGCTTTTGTCTTCTGGGTTATCTTACTCACATTCCCTGGGCACTGTAAGTTGGTTTCAGTTCCACTGAATATGCTTCTTCTTGATTTGGTGGATATGACTGGGCTTGACTCTACTTGGTTGAGTTTCTGTCTGCATTTCTCATCACCATGAGGCAAGAAGATGAGTAGTTATCTGGAAAGTGTTCTAACAAACCAGAATATTCCTTTAAAGGCGAGCGCATGATGACTGGTTGAAAGTGTCGAAATCTACAATGCTTGCTTCATGTTTTATGGGCAAAAAAAGTTCAGTGCATAAAGGTCGCTAAGGAAACCAACGTAAATCACTCAGGGGTTTCTCCTCCAAGGAGGAGATGCTTGTTTACTACCCAGAAGACTGGAGTGGATATTGTTAAGGACTTGGTGAAGTTTGGTTATCTGTAGAGCCACATACCTCACTTTTAGCTATAGAACCCACCTTCAAGGTCATGTGTACTTTGCAAAGGAGTTTCTATGTAGGCACACATTTTTGCTTATTGTATACCTGGAATTAGGATGATTGTTACATGGAAACTTTTCACAAAATTTTATTGTGCTTAAGTATGCTGTCTAAACTGCCGGGCTTCAGACTCTCTAGAAGTTTGATCCAGCCTAAGTCACTGTAAAATGAGTTTTCATTCTTAACTCTTCACAGTTCATTTCCCTACCTGCCATAACACCCACAGGGACAACTTCACAACACCATGTATAAAACCAATGAAACTGAAAAATGGAGTCTGCTCATTAGTTTCCTAGGGCCACCATAATGATGCATAGGCAGGTGGCTTAATACATGAGATATCTGTTGATCTACGGTTTGAGAAGTCAGAAATTGAAGATCAATATCCCTCAGTTCAGAACAAAGTTATTGACCAGGCAATGCTAATTTGTGCTTTGCTTTTTTCAGCTTCTGGAGGATGCCAACATTTTCTGACATTTATATGTGACCATATCCCTTCAATCTGTACATTTCAATGCACATTGCATTAGAGGTAGGTGTGTGTTCAATCTACCTTTGGATTCCTATATTCCTGTTATAAAATTACATAGCATTCGTGTTATAAGATTACAGAATTATCTATAATAATTTTCTACACTCATGGCCCCTAATTTCATCACTTCTTCAAAGACTAGAGTCTTCCAATAACATGATGTTAGTGGCTCTGAAGAATAGTTACTAATATCCTTGGTGAGTATTAATCAATTAAGTGTATCCTTAGGGAAGCATGACAAGACATGTGGAAATGATAAATATAAAATAAAGCCATTTGCCATGTATTTTACATGTTAGGAAAAAACCTTTTGCTTTTATGATGAGTCAACACTAGTATAGACAGCTATTTTATAACATGCCTTTTACCTCTCCTTTGTACAGTCTGGCACAGTCTAATTGTCTGGCCTTGGAAGGCTATGGTCAGAGGCATGGGATAGTTGTTCCCCACCATAGGACTTTAAGCTCTTTGTTTAGAGAGGGCTTTGATTAATTTCCTAACTTCAAGACTTACCAGTGTTCAAATCTTTGAAATTATGTGTGATTGATTTTTAAATGGTGCCAAGGGTTAGAGACCAGGCAGTTCAAGATGGTCTGGAAGAGCAGCTAGAAGCTTAGAGATTGAGTCATCCACCACTACCAGGGCTTTTAAACTGGCTTGGAAGAAGGGTAAAAATAAACAGATAACAACAACATTCATTGTTCATCATTTAAATGGATGCTTTCATTTACATGGATAGAACTCTTTCCTTCTCTTTGAATTTACCAATACTCTTCAAGGTCATGAAGGTCAATCATTATTGTCTCCTTATAACAAATGAGATATCAGAGGCATAAGGAGGTGAACTGACCTCAATATCATGTTGCAAAATATATAGTGCGGACACTCCTAGTTACTTGGACTTACCAAGAATCTGTATGTGGAGTACAAGGAACAGGAAAGTAAAGATGGGCAGAAGTCTGCAATCCAGGGTCCTTCCCAAAGGGGATGCTTTCAAAATACAGAGTTCAGCAAATGAAAGACAGGAAGTCTTTACCAAGCAGAAGGTGAAGTTTAACTGGGGATTAAGTTAAAATGTTTTCAATTAAAAGCAACCCAGTCCTGCTGGGAGTATTTCCAGGTGTTAGAATCGGTTCTGAAAAGACATTGTCTTCACTGAGTTATGCTGTTAACTGATGTTGCTAAATGTTCCACCTACGCTGGTGTTTTCTCCTCAGAAAACAGTCAAAAGATTGATGTTGTTAACATATAAGACACACCAACATTCTCTCTATTGGCTCTTACTGTACAGATGGATTACAGTATCCCTGTAGCTGCGTTTCTACCTCTATGTTGAATTCCTACGAGGCTGGAGAAGGATGTTGCTACTTGGCAGTCAGCTCCACATAACTTATAAATCTGCATATCCCATTTTTGTCTCCATGTGAACTCAACAGAAAAATATGTATATATAACGAGTTCCATTTCACTTCCAAACTCTTGTACTATAAAAAAGCAATTGCTATATCTAATACTTGTGGAGCGTGTACAATGTAGGCAAAACAGAATACTGCAAAGTCGAGGGAAGAACCGTTCAGGCCCAGTATTTAGCCAAACCATAAGAATAAGTTTTCTAAATGGTTTTTGTTTAAGAGTTCTAATACTAATTTCACAATTCGTAGCATTTCTGATTTTAAATTCTAAAATGTGCCATTTTCGTAAAAATGTCATTTTGCCAAAAATTATTGATGAATCCGATATAACCCTTGGATACATTACAAATAAAATTTGGTGATTGTTTTCCTCGCCTGCAGCTAACTGGGACCACTATAAAGTAGCCGGCTATCACACGCTCCACTGCAGTTTGTAGTATCTGGAAACAGAGGCACCAGCCTTGGGGGATAATCCTCACACTGGGTTCTGCAAGTCTGCCTGAGCAGAGGGATGAGATGATGTTTCAGGCCAAAAACTCCCAAATAAATTCGCAGTGACTTTTTCCTGGATGACTTAGACATTTATTATATGATACTATCTTACATTTTGTTTTGCACATCTGTTCATGGACAGTAAAGTCTTAGAAGATTAGGTTTTTCAGAAACCATAGTCATTATTTTCAAAATAGTTTATGTAATAGTAGATCTTTCTCATTATTCATTGAGATTTTTTAAAGTAAATAAAGAGAACAGTCTGCTATGGAGATGAATGTAGAATCCATCCATGGAAAGGTCAAATATTTCATATGGAGAAAAGAAATCAAGGTTGTCAGAGTTGGAATACCACTGAAAGGTTCTAAAATGATTGCTGATGAATGGAGAAGCCATTCCCCATATTCATTTATTTGGAACATACAAAATCTCGTGAGTTTTCACACAAAACCACCATTATATGTATTCTATATCATATATGCTCACTTACATATTTGTTTATTTAATATCTTTATTATGTATGGATGTATATTTATTTTTATTCAGGAAATATATACCTAAAATCATTAACTTTTTGCAGGGATGCAGTCACCTTCTGTTTAGTAGAGAAATCCTGGAGTGGAGATTGTATAATCTGAATGCTGTAGGCAATGAGGTGAGTCATGACGCTGGGAACATTCCCAGGAAGTTTGCTCTTATAAATGGGTAAAAAACAGCCCTTTCACAATATATTTTTCATAAACATAGAGGTAGAAACAGTGAATTTCAGTGTCTACAGGGATACAAACTATGATGGAGGTACGGAGTGAAATTTAAAACTATTTTTCTGGAGGATATGGATCATTGGTAGAGCACTTGTCTGGCTGACTTCAGATCCAGGGTTCAGTCTTTATACCTCACAACAGAGGAACAAAAAGAAACAAACAAACCATAAAACAAGAGCAACACTGGCTCTTTTCCTGGGAATAGCCTTGATTATTTTCCCTCTCTTCCCTCTTTCTATTCTTCCCTCTCCCTTTCTCATCCCTCTCTTCTCCCAAACTGGACACATGAATTTTTTAAAAGGGGTCTGCCATCCTTCTTGCCAGAAGATCCCATTTTTTCCTCATCAAAAATGACTCCTAAAATCCCTGTGACTTCATATCTGTGTTTTAAGTAATGAAATATAAAATAAAATAGCCTGACTTTAGTGCTCTCAGTAATTTGTATACAAACTGCTTGGACTCATGAGCTATAATAACACCAGATACACATAGTAGCACCATTATGTAAAATAAAAAAGAGAAAGAAAGACATATTTCCCTGTAGACTATTTTATTTATTAGAGATGAACGTTGTTATCTATTTATCATTTATTAGTTTATTTTAAAAACAATCATTTTTTACATGTTATCCCAGTTCCCTCTCTGCCTTCCCTCCCACTCCTGCTGTCTTCTACCTGACCCACACCCATCCTGTCCTCAGAGAGGGTGAAGCCTCCCATGGGGAATCAACAAAGTTGATTGTAGTGGCCTTTCAATTGAATTTCAATAAATGATGACTGCCTGAAGATCTGAGAGTAAAACAGTTCCACTGGTCAGCCTTACAGAGCAGGATACAGTAAAACACACTAGTTGCCATAGAAATCAGGTGGTGCACGCCTTTATCCCAGCCCTAGAAAGGAATATGATTCCTTTATTATATTCCTATATTATATATAAGGGGGGGAGAGTTCACAGACACAGTCTCATTCTGAGATTCTGGGAGGCAGGATCTCCATTTCAGACTGAGTTCAAGGTAAGAGCCAGTGGCTGCCTGTTTCACTTTTTGGGTCTTCAGGTTGAACTCCAATTTCTCTCTCTGAGTTTTTATTAATTGTGCTTTATTTGGCGCCCAACGTTTTGTGGCATGAATTTACAAAAAATAGCTGTTTGCCTAATGCTTTTTTAAATTATTATTAAAAATTTCCACCTCCTCCCCTCCTCCCATTTCCCTC
>LOJH01024539.1:0-19075 GCA_001685095.1 Ellobius talpinus
TTCGGGGTATAAGCTAGCCATGAGGGAGCTGGGCGGGACGAAAAGCAGGCCTGCTCCCCTTACCACTACAGATGTCTGTCATGACCGCTAAGAACTAGTCTAGGGACTTCAGGAGCAGCTACACAGTGCTCGGTACTTTCATATTACAGCCTCCAGCAGCTGGGCGCTGAACATGTCCTATCCTGCCATGGTGTGTGCCCCACTGGACTCTCGTGAACTGTTCATCTAGGGATCCTATTACATGTTGGCCATACTATGTTTCAGGGAACGAAAGTTACATGAGAGAGAGGAAAACACAGGAGTCATGTGTCTTCCCTCCGATGTCGCCCCTGGACCCCTATTCCAGCTACGGCGTATTCCTCCCTGACCACCATATCCAAGGTGCCTCTGGCTCCTGCCACACAGCTGGGAAGGAAGAGGGCTGGGAACTTAAGCTCTTCCCAACTTGGGGTAGGGCACTGTTTCCCTCAGAATTCTTTCAATGCGTAGACACTATGTGATTATCAACACTTGGCTGGAAACCACATGGCCAAGGGGGTCGGCCTGGCCCAGGAGGCCCAGGCTCTGGGCTCTACCATTGGTGTTGTTCATCTCGTGTCTTTGCCCTTAGCCCCTGCTTTGAGTTAGGCACATCACAGATGACCAATAAATATTTATTGAGAGAATGTGGATTCTCACCAAAAGCCAAGCAGGCTGCCCACGTGGCAATTTTCCATGCAGTGGGAATAAACAAAGCAAAAAATTCAAATTTTTTTCCCCTCCCTATGGGAATGTCAGTGGATACTGGGCTATACAAGAGTAAGGAAATTTTCCACCAGAGACATAAGAACTCTCTGGCAAGCCCCATAAAACGCTAATTTTAGCTTCCAGTGCCTGGTGCCTGGTGTCTTTGCATAATTTAGTGGGTCAGGAGGAGCAGGAGCCACAGGCAAAGATTACACACTCAGAGAGCTCTCCCTTCCCTCAGAGTTCGGGTGAGTGCAAACCAGCTCTCTGCACATTTCCTTGGAGAGAGTCCTGCCATTTGCAAAGTCCTTGAACCTGGGCATTGTGGGATATTCCATGAAAGTATTGATGTCTGTCCTGCCACTGATGTATCTCTAGAGTCCACACATTGAACATGATTGTGACTCCGTGTGACAAATGCTGAAAGGCTCCAGCCATCGCCCATCACCATAAACAGACAAAATGCTTGCAAGGCTTTGGTGTTCTGGGTTGAAAGGCACATAGGCCCGCTATCAAGTAATGAACCTAAAGAAACATCTCTGGGGAAGCTTTTTTAGATAGACACTTGTGTCCCACCCTTTCTTTTTTTCCTGTGATTTGGTTGTCCTCGGGTCTCCACTGCCTGGGATGCCTGGAGCCTGTCTTGGATGCTTGAGGGCCCATACACCTTTCAAGAGGAGGTGAAACTTCTCCCCTTCATGTGTTCTGGTGCCCTTTATACCCACACAGTTGTATATCTGCTGTTCACACTGCTCCTGCGTGAGCCCAGCACCCACACGGACACAGAAACCCTCACCTGCTGAGGTTTGAATGAAATGTCCCCGAAGGCTCATGGGTGGAAGACTTGGTTCCAGCTGCCTGTGCTCATTGTGAAAGTTCTGAAAACTTTAAGAGATGGAGCCCTGCTGGAGAGGTCAGTCCCTGAAGACAGATCCTCCAGGGGCGTCTCGCCCCTTCCTGTCCTGTTCTCTGCTTCCTGTTTTCCCCCCTGCCATGACACTCTGTCAGATGACTGTGGACCAGGGTCAGCTGGAAGTCACAACCATTTGTTTATCCTGCTTTAGTTGTGTGAGTCAGGTGGTCTGTCCCAGTGATGAGGACAGTGCCTGACATTCTGTCCTACCTGGTCAGGTGGTCTGTCCCAGTGATGAGGACAGTGCCTGACATTCTGTCCTACCTGGACAGCTGGTCTGTCCTTGAGACAGAGGGAGGGAATCCAAAGATAATGGTGCATACGTGTATGCAGGTGTGATTGCATGTGTGTGCACATATGTGGGTGTATATGCATATGAAGGTGTGATTGCATGTGTGTACACACGTGTGGGGAATGCATGTGTGTGCACATGTGTGTGCACATGTGTGGGGAGTGCCTGTGTGTGCACGTGTGGAGAATGCATGTATGTGCATATGTGTAGGGATCAGAAGCACCTAATTGAGGATTGCTAAGTAGGCTAGGCTGGCCAGGGAGCACCAGGGACACTCCTGTCTCTGTTCCTTCAGTATTAAGATTAGAAGCATATGGCAGCCAGGGGCAACTGTATGTAAGTGCTGGGGTGGAACTCGGGGCCTCGTTCTTCAGCTGGAAGCATCTTACTGACTTAACCAATTCCCCAGACCCCAAATGCTTTTCAAATGGAAAAAAACCCCTAAAAGACAAAGTCTATGCTAAGAACTTATAAGAACATTTAGTTTTTACAAACACCCTGTCCCTCACCCCTGCTGTATACCTGTTGTTCAGACTGTACCCTGCAAAGTCAAAAAGGAATGGGGAGGCTGGAGAGACGGTTCCATGGTTAAGAACACTTGATGCTCTTGCAGGAGTCTGGAGACGGATTTCCAGAACCCACGTATCAGCTTACTACTGTCTATATAACTCCAGTTCCAGGGGATCTAGAGGCCTCTTCTGACCTCCTTTGGAACCAAGTACATTTGTACACTTAAATAAGATAAATTAAATAAAAAAATAGTTATTTGCTTGTTTTTATATTTTATTTGCTTTTGTTTGTTTGTTTGTTGAGACAGGGTTTCTGGGTATAAAAGCCCTGACTATTCAGAGAACTCACTCTGTAGACCAGGCTGGCTTTGAACTCATAGAGATCCGCCTGCCTCTGCCAACTGAGTGCTGGGATTAAAGGTGTGTGCCACCACCACCTGGCTTTTTTTTCTTTTAAATAAAAAATGGTGATGTGCCGTGGACAGAAAAAGCCTTTCCTAGCTCAGCTGCAGCCTTCCATTTACACCCTCCTGTTAGATTCATGTATGTAATATGTATGAGTGTTTTGACTGTGCATATGTGTGGTACATGCCCAGTGCTCAAGGAGGTCAGAAGAGGGCGCCAGATCCCGTAGAACTGTAGTTACAGACGATTGTAAGGTACCATGATGGTGCTGGAACCCAACCCAGGTCCTTTGCAAGAGCAGCAAGTACCTCAGCCACCCAATCATCTCTCCAGCTCCTCCTCCCCTCCCTTCTGTTCCCTTGAACCATCCTCTCCCGAGCTCTGCCTTAAGACACAATGGGGAACAGGTTATTCATGTGATTTCTGCACCCAGTCCAAAATACAAATGTGAGGTGCTTGTCGGAAAGGCAGGAGAAAATGACCTTGAAGATCCTAAAAGCCAATACCTTTCCTTCCCTTGCTTCTTCTGAGGTTTCTCAACTTAGCTGGGGCACCTCCTGTTTGTGGTTGGAGACATGAGTTCTCAGCTACTGCCCCAGCTGCCTGCTACCCACGCTCCACCAACAGGGACTATTTATCTCTTTGGAGCCATAACCCAAGTAAGCCCTTTGTCATGAAGCTGCCATGGTTATGATGTTTCCTCACAGTGTAAGGAAGGTAACCAGTGGATGAAGCCTTCAAATACAGCTTGTCTCCACCCTTCGTCTGCCCTGCCCCAACTGTCTGTGATAGATCAATACCCTGGGTCCCACCTGACCTACTGTCTGCTCCAACTGATTTTTGTGATCGACAGATCCGTACTCTGGGTCCCACCTGCTCATGCCCACACTTAGTATCATCTTCTTAAGATTTGTTTCATGTTCAGACCCAGCTGCTGCCAGGTCCCAGCTGGTAGTCTGGGGTGTGTACCCAGTTAGTTCAATACCTTTAGTGCCGTCAAACTTGAATTGGTCTCTTGGTGTTAGGAAATGGCTACAGCTTGAGAGGTTTGTGTCAAGAGAAATGACACTCTCTCAGGAGTCCCGCGGGGTCCAGGAAACCTGTATGACCACCTCAGCAGGGCGCACCAGCCTCCCTCTCAAGACTCTGAGGAGCACTTCTCCCTACCCTTCCCAGCCATTACCCCAGGCATGCCCCGTCTCTGCCACCATGCCACATGATCCTTCTCTGTGTCTGTGTCCTCACCCTTCCTTATAGCCAAAGCAGTCAGTGGCTGAAGAGAACACCTTAGATCTAGGACAATTTCACTCCAAGACATATTTACTATATATATATCCCAAACAGGATCATTTTCTTATGTTCTGGGAAGGTATGTTTTTTGGGCACACCAGTCAGCTAACAATGAGACTATTGTGAAATTACATTTCTGGTTTGTTATTCTGTATGTTGGGGGTAATGCATGGTGTTCATGCAGAGGTCAAAGGGCAGCCTTGGAGAATCAGTTCTCTTCCTCGGTCATGTGCATCCTGGAGATTGAACTCTTTGCCAGCCTTGGTGGCCAGTGACTTTACTCTTTGAACTATTTTGCCAGCCCACAAAGACACACACACACACACATTCACACACATACACAGTCTGCATATGTGTGTGCCTACATGAATATGTGGGTATCACATGGATGCAGGAGCTGAGGAGCCCAGCAGAGGGCACCAAGTGGGTACCCTGGAACTGGAATTGCAGACAGTTATGAGCTTCCACGTGGGGGCTGGAAACCAAATCAAGTCCCCTGAAAAGCAGGTAGCATTCTTAGCTGCTATCTCTCCAGCTGCTAAGGCCCCATTCTTTTTAAACAGCAAATGCAAACTCAAAGTGAACTTTGAGAAATGAATGAACCTTTTTTTGATCCTTTTTATGTAATTCCCAAAGCACACAGTGGTTGATCGAAAAGTAGAAAGATCTCTGCTGCACCTTTCACCTAGATTCCAGTTGTTCCCCCCCCCGTTTGATTCCCAACTCTCTCTGATTCATAAGAAAACAAGCTGGAGACTCTGTGCCCTGCTGGCCCACAAATTCATCACTGTTCGTCTCATGAGAACAAGAATGTTCCCTTGCAGGACCTCAGTGTGTCATGAAAATTAGGATATTTATTGCTGACCCTACTATTATCTAACCCAAAGTTTATATTCAAATTTCATCAATTTACAAAATAAGGGCCTTTATGACTTTTGCTCCACCCCAGGCTCCAATCCAGGATGACTCTCTGCCTTCAGCTGTCATGTCTCATTAGCTTCTCGATCGGAAGCAGCTCCTTGGCCTTTCTGCCGGACGCTCCTGGAAATTAGTTCCAGGTGATGTGGCATCAGAGAGCACTAGGCCTGTGTTCTCACAGTGTCTGTCCAACAGGGCAGATATTCTCTTACTCCACTGCTATTTGTTATGGTGAGAACAGGCCCCGCCCCACAGGTTCACATTGTGAACATGCCTTGGTCCTCAGCTGATGATGCTCTTTTGGGAGTTGGTGAAAACTTTAGGAGGTGGGGCCTGCATGAAGTATGGAGGCCCTGGGGATGGGTCCTTGGAGATTGTGGTGGTCTGAATAAAATCATCCCCATAGGCTTATGTACTGTGCTGTTGAGGAGGCTTTGGAACCTTTAGGAGGTTCAGCCTTGTTGGAGGAAGAACGGGCTCCCCCCCAGTTCACTCTCTGCTCTCTCTGTATGGATAAAGACGTGAGCACTCAGCTCCCTTCTGTTGTCATGTAGCCATTACGGTCTCCCCTTCTGGAATCATAAACCCAAGTGCATTCTAGAAAAAGTTCGTGGCAAGACAAAAGAAGATGGCGTTAAATATGAGGGAGAATAAAACAAACAAAAATACCAGAACAGAGAACAAAAGGATACGCGAGCATTGAGTGGGTGGCTCAGTGAGCAAAAACATTTGCATGTAGGCTTGATGACGCAAGCATGATCCCAGGGACCCATGTAAAGAAATAAAAAAATGATGTCATAAAGTGGTCCTCTGGCCTCCACACATGATCTGCAACACACACATGCACACACAAATAATACTAATAACAATTTACTTTTTTAAAGAGTTAATCTTGGGCATATCAGAGAGCATGATGGGAAACGGTGAGTCCCATGGGACATTTCATGGCTACACTTCTCTGTCAGGCTGTTGGAAAATTGGGATTTTTTTTTTTTTGGTTGTCTGAACTGTTTGTAAGTCTCATCAGTTTCTTCAGGGCCAAATGGTAAGCTTTACAACTTTTCTGTTTTTCTTTTGGCATGCATGTGCTTTGGTGTGGCACTTGTCTGTTCACGTGGGCTCATGCACGTGCATGCCCGCACACAGGGAGGTCACACGTGTGCAGTTTAGAGGGTGCTGTGGAGTGTCTTCCTCACTCTCTACCTTGGTTTTTGAGATAGGGTCTCTCACTGGACTTACCAGTTAGCTGGACCTGCTGGCAGTGAGCTCCCAGGGTCTGCCTGTCTCCACCTCCCCAGCTCCCACCCCGAGCTTCCTGTGAATACAGGGGTATGGGGGGAGGGGAATTGAACTCAAGTCCTCCTGCATGCACAGCAGTGCTTATCTCCTGTTCACTCTAGATGTTTTCTCCCCCTGAGGATGCTAGAGCAAGGCCAGCTTTGTAGATACTCAGCAAGGGAGGATTTCAGGCTCTGAGAGCCACAGGGTCTGTGTGACAAGGACTGAGCCTTTTAAAACTGGGTTGCAGTATGAAAAGGGTCTCTGGGCCATCAGCCTATATGCAAATGAGAGTGGCCTCTTGTAATAAAGGTTATTTACAAAGACACCCACATCTGTTGATACTGTGGCACGTTTTCATCTCTCTGACCCTGCCTTCTCGGTGAGGTCTCAGTAAGGCTGCTTGTACATCTTTAAGCCCCTCCCTCACGTCGTCATCTGTCACTCAAAAAAAAAAACCATTTTATTCCCGCTACTGTTGTGTGGCTGTTTTCTCCAGATTGAAGCATGCTCCTCTAGAAGGAGGAGGGAGGCTCACGAGGCTCAGAAAGTGACCAGAGTCACCAGGCCTGGAGAAGGTTACAAAGGCAGTCGGTGGCAGAGGTGACTCTGTTGAACCCACGTGCTCAGAGCTCCAGAGACCCAGCTTTTGTGTGTTGTCCCTCGTGCTGGGGGTGGGCCTCTGAGTGGTGCACCTGCCTTTAGTGGCCGAAGGTCCTGTAAGTGACCCAGGACACTCACTGGCTCACAAACTAGACTTGGGTGGAGTCATTTCTTTAGTCTGCCCATATGTCCTCTCTGGGGTGAAGAGAATTTTATTCATAGGTCCCCGGGAAGTGACTTGCATTTTTAGCCATCCTATGCATTCCCCCCATCTTACCAATTTCCCGCCATCCAGTCATCTTTGTGAGCATATTCTTTTGCTTCAAGCATTTCCACCGAGCGTTGGTCTGCTCGCTGTGGCAATGACAGAAGCATCTCCTGCATAGGTGTGGCTGTCCCTCAAGCAAGGCATGACCCCCAGGGTGTCCAGGCAGGGAAGGCCTGACCAGGCATGCTCACTAGCCTGAGAAGGAGGCCTGCCCTGCAGTGAGGACTCAGAACGGTTGCCTTTGCTGCCTGTAGGAGCCAGGAAACAGACAAGCATTGCTTTGCATGTAGGTGTTTTCTGTAAGCTTCGTGTTTGTGGCCATTTGCCTCCCCACACGGTTATTGGTGTTTGTTCTTGAGGTCATGCGTCCAGCAACTTTAATTTGTGGGATTCCTGCAAAGCTAACTGGAGGAATTCTGCTTGCTGCGAAGCGAATCTGCCTCGGCTTTGCTGTGCCCGGGGAAGGTGTCTCCTCCAAACACACTCACTGCAGAATCCTCTCAGGAGCTCTCATGAAGAAGAGAGCTCCAGACTCAGGTCCCCGTGGGCACTGTCTCAGGACAGCCCCCTCCTCCATCATCACAAAGCTCTGTTCAGATTCCCAGTGACCCCAGCCCTGTCTCTGTCACCCAGTTCCCAGGACCTGCCCTCGGGATCACTGCTAACTCCTGCCCAGCTTTGGGTCACAGCAGCCTGGGGAACCAGGTGTCATCCCTTCTTCTCCTGTGCCACCCCCACCCCTTTCGGACTCAGTTTCCCCTTGTGTCTATTTTGTGGCATCCCCATGACCTCTTGCACATCTGAGATTCTGTTGCTATGGAGACAACATCCCCAGAGGGTTTAGAAACTGAATTTGTCACCTGGGGCTTCGTTTGTGATCCTTGCATTGCGTGGACATACACACTTGTTGGTGTCACTTTGAACAAGAGCAAAGAGACTTGTGCGCGGCCTGTGAGATCCCACCTTGTTCTCTCATGGGGAGGCCTGGGTGCCACCTCACAGGTTCATTTGAGGATGGATTGACATGCCCGTGTGCACACACATCTAGATGCTGAGCTGTCCCTCCAGGTACTGCAGACCTCAGGCTCAGCAGGACTCAGTGTGGGAGCCCACATCAGGGCTATTCCTGCGCCTTCAAGGATATGACAGGGGGTTTGAGCCAGGGAGTGGCTGCCTACAGGATGCTTGGCCTAAGGTGTGGTTGCTGCATGTCCTGCCTAAACAACAGAATACTTAACTCAGGGTGTAGCTGCTGATGCTTCATGGACTGAAGAGGCAGCTGCTCCGTTTGTTCTGTGTGTCGTGTTAAGGCAGTCTTTTGCCTTCTTCCCCCGCCCCTTTATTATATGGAAAATAAATGCAGGCAAATGCAGCATTCACTGAATGGCTGCCCTGCTGTCTCTGTTCCGAGTCTCTGTATCTCTGCTCCTTCTAATATTTCTGATCCACACACCCGACCCTGGGATGTGTGTCAAGACTGCACCCCGACAACTCAACCCAGCTTTGCCTGTCCATCTTCTCCCTTTCCAGCACCCTTTTGTCCTGCACCAAGGATCTTCTCCCAACTCTTTGCCCACCATAACCATCACACGCTTAGATCAAGGACAGGGGCTGCAGAGACCGCTCAGTAGTTAAAGTGCTGGCCCTTTGTAGGGACAAATGTGAGGACAGAGTTTGGATCCCCAGCATCTGTGTAAATGCCCGACGGGAATGGCAACCCAGCCTCAGAAAGTGGAGACAGGAGACCCACAGTGCAAGCTGGTTAGCAAGACTCACTGTATTAGTGAGCTCTGGGTTTGATTGGGATGTCCTGCCTCAATGAATAAGGCAGAAGAGCAGTCTTGATTTCATTACTCAACCCTGCACCTCCACAAAGCGTGAATCCCCGCAACATGTGCCCATACACATGAAAATAAACATACCACACAAATATGAAACATGAAAAAAGAAAATGCTAGAACAAATATATAAATAAGGCCATCTTGTGGTCCTTCCAGGTCCTCGTGACCAGAGGAAACCCTAAAGGAAGCAGCCTCAAGCTGTAGAATTTGAGGCTTTAACCTCATTGCTCTGGAGACTCTGCCGAAGACACTCTGTTCCTCTGAAGTCATCCAGAGTGGCCACTTGGACAATAGAGACGTGTGTGGTTGCATGCCCTTTCTCTGCACCTCTGAAGTCATCCAGAGAGGCCACTTGTGGCTGGACAATAGAGACCCCACTGCTAAAACATGTGCCCCATTTCTGTTCTGCACAGAGCAGATATGTCCTCACAGTGGCTTCCAGCATACTGGTCTCTTCTTCCTGTCTCTTGTTTGTGAGGTGAGCAGCTAAGCTCCACTACGGGTCCTGTAACACGGGGCCAACTAGTCACAGACTGGAACCTCAAAGCAGCCAGATAAGCCTTTTCTTTCTAATTTAATTATCCTTCTAAAAATGTATTGTCTGTTTTCTGTGTGGTGTGTATTTTTGGGGGTGGTGGCCACTCATGTACCATGGTATGCATGTGGAGGGCAGAGGACTTTTGGGAGTTGGTTCTCTCCTTCTACCGTGTGGGTTCTAGGGTTGGAACTCAGGCCCTCAGACTTGGTGGCCAATGCCTCCACCCACTGAGTCACCTCCTGAGCCCTATGTTAGTTATCTAAAATATTTTGTTACAGCAATGGGAAGCTGATTGGCACCAAGCCAATTTAACTCAGACTTACTGATAATAGTGAAATCTAACTTCCCTTTCAGGTAAGTAGGGGGTTGTTCTAGTTTGCTTTCTGTTGCTAAGACAAAAATATTCCAACCAAAAGAACTCAGGGAAGAGTGTGTTTAGCTTAATCTTTCAGGTTAGTCCATCATTAATGGAAGTCAGGAACTGAAGTAGCAACCACAGAAGAACATGGCTTACTGGCTTGCTCTCTGGCTCATGCTTGGCCTACTTTCTCGTACAATCCAGGCCCACAGTGGACTGGGGCTGCCTAGTGATGGTGCCGCCCACAGTGAACTTGGGCTGCCTAGTGATGGTGCCGCCCACAGTGGACTGGGGCTGCCTAGTGATGGTGCCACCCACAGTGGACTGGGGCTGCCTAGTGATGGTGCCGCCCACAGTGGACTGGGGCTGCCTAGTGATGACGCCGCCCACAGTGGACTTGGGATGCCTAGTGATGGTGCCGCCCACAGTGGACTTGGGCTGCCTAGTGATGGTGCTGCCCACAGTGGACTGGGGCCTCTCACATCAATCATCAATCCCAACAGATTCTCACAGACATGGCTATAGACCAATCCAATTGAGGCAATTCTTCACGTAAGGTTCTCTCCTCCCTGGAGGCTTTAGGTTGTGTCAAGTTGACAATGAAAATGAACTGTGACACTTGACTCCTTGTCAACATGATGTGCAAACATATTGCTGCTAAACCATAACATTTTTTGTTTGTCTTTAAGATTCCCATGCTAATATTACAATATAAAACACATATAACTTCAAAAGTTCCTCAGTCTTTAAAACCTCCATTGCTTAGCAAGTTCAGAGTCTCCTTAAAAGATCAAAGTCTCTTAACTATGGCCATCTATAAACTAAAAAAATGACGTACTTTCTTATCCCAAAAGGAGAGAAGAGCCAAGGCATTAAAAACAATCAGATCAAAATCAAAACTCAGCAGTGAAAACCTCAACCCTATGGTGTAGAAGGTTCTTCTGCTCATGTGTTGCTTTCATTGGTTAATGAATAAAGAAACTGCTTTGGGCCTGATAGGGCAGAACTTAGGTAGGCGGAGAAGACAGAACTGAATGCTGGGAAGAAGGGCAGAGTGAGAGACGCCATGGATCTCCTGACTAAGATGGACCCTGGTTAGAATCTTGCCAGTAAGCCACAGTCACGTGGTGATACACAGATTAATAGAAATGGGTTAAATTAAGATGTAAGAATTAGCCAATAAGAAACTAGAGCTAATGGGCCAAACAGTGTTTTAATGAATACAGTTTCTGTGTGGTTATTTCGGGTGTAAGCTAGCCAGGCGGCAGGGACAAACAAAGGCTCCCGCTCCTTGTAACAAACCTGTAGCTCAGGGTCTGGCATCTTCTGGGCTCCACCCTGGCTTTGCCATTGCAGCACCCACCAGAACAGCGTTCCACAGAGCTGTCAAGCCATTAAGGTGGGGTCCCCGAGCCCACATGGGACTCCAGCCCTCGTCCCTAGAGCAATGTTCCTTTCATGGCTTCCACACGCCAGCAGCCTCTGTGCATCCCCCCTCCCCAGGGCCACACCAACTCCTTCTGAGGTGTTATCTTCGTGAACTGCCCAGACAATTTCCCCTGAGGAGCCAGGAGGGGTGCTCATTCCTGAAGGAGACAGAGAATGCCTCTCCTGCTGATACTGACTGTATTATCAGTAGGGCTGTATCATTCAGTTTTTTGCTGACTGGTAAACTATGGTAACAAACAGTCCCTAAAATTGCTTACCCAACTTCAGGTTTAGTTCTGTGTATGCTGTGTTTCCTCTGCTTACCTGGGATTCAAGCTGAAGATTTAAGACCTAGTGTCTAATCAGGGCACCCTGGTTTTATGGCAGAAATGGTAGAAAAGTAAATGAGTTTGGCCTGAGAAATGCTACAGCTTTTACTCAGCGGTATCACCTATCACTCCCATTGACGGTTCACCCGCCAAGAGCATAATGTGGCCGATTCCAACATCAACAGGCCAAGGGTATGGAGTCTGCCACAGGGAGGGGCAGCTAATATTTTTTATCACTCAAGGCCTTGTGGACACAGACTTGCTGCACCTTCAACAGGACTCACACCAGCCCAGGAGACAGGGATATTGTTGTTCTCTCTCCTGCGGACTCCTCAGAAGGACGCTTCTCGCCACAGGATAAAACAAACAAACAAACAACACAGAAGATGGATGTGAGGAGAGAGGCCAACTCACAAGCCGTGAAAGAACCAAACTCTGAGCTCCAGCTTGGGTCCTGGTTCTTGTCAGCGGTTTGAGGAAGGCCAAGATGATAGTGTTCCTCTTGGAGCTGACAAATAGGACTTGGGGTTCCCTGCTCTGCACTTCCCCACCCTCTGCTGGGTCCAGTTCTCTCCTCCAGGGCAGAAGCCACTTCCTCCGGGAAGCCCCTAAGAGGGCAGACAGATTGCTCAGGACTCTCCCCGACATGTTGTTAGCCTGGGGTGCTGGTTCCAAGCCACCGCAAGGATCCCTTGCCCTGGGTCCCTCTGTTCTTCGTGTTGATGGCCACAGGGTTCTGCACCATTGTAAGCTCTGTACAAACTCTTGAGGCGTAGTGAGTGTGACAGTGTGGGCATCCCATTCTGCACTTCCCTCTTGGGGTTTGGAGCTTTGAGATTTTAATGGGCTGGAGAACTGGCTTGAGCCAGTTAAGAGCACAGCTGCTCTTGTAGACAACCGGTTCAGTTCCCAGCATCCAAATCTAAGAGCTCACAACTATCTGTAACCTCTGTCCAGGTGGTTTCTCTGGACTGTCTGCATCTTCACTCACGTGTGTGCAGACACACACACACACACACAGTTTAGAAAATAATAAAAATCTTCTCATAGAAGCCATGAGGGTGGCACACACGTGCAATCCTAGCACTCCGGCTGGAGGGCGGCCTGAGACTCCGTCTAAAACACAGTTAGAAAATTTTGCTGAGTCACTCACCCCTGGTCTGTTGACTGCTTGGGTAATTTTAGAGCAAATGTAACCCTGAGAGAGATGAACAGCGGGCACCATTAGGTAAATGACCTGGAATATTGTTCCTTGCTCCGCACTCTCTCCCCAGCTGCTCGGCCTGGGCGGATGACTGGTGGTTCTCACCAGTAGCCACTATTAGTGGCAGTGACACATTAATTGAACCTCACTACTTCCAGGTGTATGGCACACTCCAGGGTCACCGTGCAGGGGGCTCATGTGTATTCAATTACAGCCGCGCTAGGAAGGAATGCAACATGTCCTGTTCAAGCGTCAATTACCACCCCTTACCGGTCTGGCCGCAAAGTAAGCCTATTGGCCTCTCTCCCAGGAGCTGGTGTGCAGGCTGGGAGGCGTGTGAACCTCACTATGGACCCTCTATGTGTTCCAGGCCTGGAGGAAACAGAACCGATGGGAGTGGCTGGGCTTTGTAGATCATGCCGTTATTAGCCCAAGCTGCAGAATCCGGTTTATTTCCTGATGGCCTGACAGAGGGACGCAGGACTGGAGTCAGGGAGAACGTTGAAATAATCCCTGAGGGACCCAGACATCTGCCAGGGGCCACGTGAAATACGCAGCGTTGTATACACAGGGGTTATTACATGGGGCTAATTTGCGACCTTAACATTTAAACATTCATTCTTAGCATTTTATGTAAAGCAAAGAAAGGCATAATTGCTTGCAAGTTTTGGCCCCAAACATACCTCAGTTGAGATAATTTGACAATTGGAATATGAAATTCTGCACGAACAACTAAGAAACATAGACTTTCTGCCTATTTCACTGTCCCTTTGGGTTCCTTCAGGCCAGCGTGAGTCTCGACTGCCCCAGGAGACTTCCTTTTGGAGAGATTTCTCTTTCCTTCCTCCTTTTTTTAAAGGCATATTTCCTCCAAGGCCAGCATGGTTATTGTAATTAGTATTTATTATACCGTCTTCCTTCCTCAGCGTCAAAGCGATGGCTCACCTTTCGCCCCTTTAGCGCTGCCCTGCATGGAATAAATATTACCCTCTTTCTACAGCCACAAAAAACGAGAGTGAACGTTTCCACTCAAGGTCACCTGACGGATTGCTCTCAACTGGAAATCACAGATGCAGAACTGTACCATAGCTCAGACAGACAGTGGTGTTTCTGCTCTCTGTTCTTCTGATTTGGGGTGCCGGCAGCCCTCTGGTTGACCTCTGCATTCATTCATCAGTCAACAAATACAGGCTAAATACCCACTTTTAAATGAGTTAATTGTAGAGCAGAATTCCTTGGTTGAAAGAACACAGATCAAATTCGTCCTCAAAACTATGTTGTGTGTGTGCTGACTGGGGAAAATGGTCATGGTTGGTACCATTTCATTCAGGACCTTCTGTGTTTCTCCTTTCTGTATCTCTTCTTATGATACTTTCTCTTTTGGGGTAAGGGAGAGGGTTTGTTTGTTTTTTCAAGACAGGCTTCTCTGTGAAGCCCTGGCTGTCCTTGAATTAGCTTGGTAGACCGGGCTGGCCTCAAACTCACAGAGAACCTTTTCAAAAAATTTGATGTGTTATCCTTATTTTTTATGTGTATGTTGAGCAAACCTGTGTTCCACGTGCATGCCTAGTGCCCAAGGAATCCAGAAGAGGGCATCAAATCCCACAGAACTGGAGTTATAGATGGTTGTGAGTCAATATGTGGGTGCTGAGAATCAAACTTGGGTTCTCTGGAAAAGCTACCAATGTTACTAATCCTTGAACCGTCTCCCCAGCCCCTTCTCTGAGCTCTTGCCCCTGGACTTTTTACACTGGTTGTCCATGAGGCCAGAGTGTATGAAACTGCTGGTTTTTTACTCACTGTGCCAGACTTATAAAATTAGAAATTTCATATGGCTCAACTGAATCCAAGGCTGCCATGGAAACTTGTACCTTTGCACGGCTGTTGTTAAATTGTACCGTATGCAGAAAAGAACGATCAGGGCTGCAGAGATGGCTCAGTGAGTAAAACGCTTGCTTCTTCATCACGAAGACCTGAGTTTGATTCTCCGAAGCCACAGACACAGAGTGGTTGGCCTTAGGACCCATTGGTCCTCCATTGAGGCAGAGCCAGCAGCTGAGGATCAGGCCGAGAGACTGAGGGTGTTCTAGGTGTGTCCAGCACGCCAGAGGCAGTTTGCGCTTGGACTTAGGCCCCTTAGGTCCCATTTGAGTTCTCAGTGGAAGGGGCTGGCTCTCTCTCTCTGGGGATTAAAGGAGGGAAAGGAGGTGAAAATGAGTAGGGCAAAGCGGTGTGGACGGCTGGAGCTGGACAAAGCTGTGACAAAGGGTATGGCGGAAGCAGCGTAAGTCAGGAGGGTTCAGTGTGGCTCACAGTTGCCCGGGATACAGTCCATCCAGGCAGGGAAAGCATGGTGCAGGAGGTTGGCTGGTCCCATTGCACCTACAGTCAGGAAGCAGACAGTGACAGAGTGACCCTGGGATACAAGGCTCAAAGCCCACCCTCAGGGCTCAACCTTCTAAGATTCCTACAGTCTTCCCAAATAGCCATCAGCTGGGAACCATGTTCTCATGCTTGTGAGCCTTTCATAGTCAAATCATAATAGCAGCAGTCTGTGTGGTCTGTTCTGCAACCTGGGAAGTGACCTGGGGTGAAGAATGGGGCTGGCCAGCAGGAGTCTTAAGGGTAAATGAAAGCCCTGGAAGGGAAGGAGGGGCCTCCTTCCGTGGAGCTGAGGACAGAGAGCAGGATGGTACCTTCTTCTAGGTCACTTGGATATGGCTTGGAGACCTCCTTTCAGGATGCTAACTTGGCTGAGGTGCCTCCCACCCATCTGCCAGCAAAGACAAGTCCAGAAAACATCCAGACTAACTAAACGGGCAATCCTTGTTAGGGAAAATAAGAGAGCGAGCTCAGGCTCACAAGCACATCTTAAGCACACAGTGGTTCGTCAGAGGTTTGTTAGACAACCTGGAGAAAGATGTCAAACCATCAATGTCACTAGTACGTTTTGTGTGTGTGTGTGTGTGTGTGTGTGCGCGCGCGCGTGCGTGTGCGTGTGTGTGCATGTGTGTGTAGGTGCATTTGTAAAAGTGGATGACTCCCAGGGTTCAAGCTGTCTCTTCCCCACTGTTCACTCTCACCCAGTGCTTGCTGGGTTGCAGGCTGCCATGCCGTCTCTTCATATATGTTCATGCTTGCAAGGCAAGCCTTCTCCCAGTCTACCCCATCACTATTCAAAGGCCAGGAAATCCTGCTGGCCAGTCCTGAGTAGATACCCTGGTTTTGTCTGACATCCTGTCAATGTCCACGGGTGGAAACAGCCTTGAGAACCCGGGGGTCTAGTCCTGTTCAGGAGGATGCACTCAGAAAGCCTTTTCTGAGTAGACAGTGCATCCCCAGGGCCTCAGGCACGGGGCAGGGACAGACCCAGGAGAGATGACCTATTGACCACAATGTCACCAATTTTGGGATTCATGCAAGTCCAGACTCCAGACTTCGCTTGTAGCCTATCTGTTCCTCTCAGGTCCCCCTAGAGGCACTACGGGCACAGTGTCTCCATTGCCCTGGCTGGCAGGAGATCCAGCCCAGAGTCATAACACGTCTTCTCCAGATCCCTGTGAGAGCCCCTCCCCCTTGACAAATACCTAGGGCATGGAGATCATTACGCAGCACATTATTAGGGCCAAATTGGATTAATTAACCTTGTCTGGCCTCTCAGCTCTGGAGACAGAGAAAAAAAAACGGAGTCTAATTCAAATGCAGCATTTTGGAAATGTCAGCCACGACTCGGTGATAAATATTTATAAATATATACACTGTGTATCAACAGGGTGGCCAGTGTATTTTTACATGTAAGTACACAAAGGCACTCTGTTGTTCAAACACATTCAAAGCAGGAGCCTTGAAAGGGCCATTATGGCCTGAGCTATGAATGTTTATTAAGAATAATATGCAAAGCGGGCCGGCTGAATGGGCCCATTGATGGGGCATCAGCTCTGCCAGGGCAGGGATGGCGGGTCCTAAAGAATGATAACCATCTACCAACAGGGCCAGGGCCTGGCCCTGGCACGCGAGAGTGATGTGGTGTGTCAGCTGTCCTTGCCACTTCTGGTTGGGGGTGTTTGTTCTGGGAATGTTGCCTCGGGGCTTGAACACGTCTTTAGACCACAGCCCTTGGGTTCTGAGTCACAGACCCATGCCAGAGGTTTTCCCCTTGAAGTGGGCTGTAGGTGGCATTTGGAGATGTAGTTATGCACCCCAGGTTCCTCCCTCTTGTCCTGAGTGGGGCCATTTCCTACTGGCTTATCCTCTTGATTGTTTTTGGATAGACTCCTTCTCAGCTGAATTCCTTCAGGGAATTCTGGGATCCTTCCTGGGTTTAGGAGACCTTTCATTCATTGACCCAGTCGTTATGTTGTGTGTGTATGTGTGTGCACGCACACCCGTGTGAAGGTACACATGTATATGCGTGTGTGTTAAAGGCACACATGTGTATGCAGAGGCCCCAGTATGACCTTGTCCCTTTGGGGCGGCGATCCACCTTGTCTTTTGAGACAGGATCTCTAACTGGCCTAGAGCTCACCAATCAGGCTAGCCTGGCTGACCAGTGAACCCCAGACACCCGCTGTCCCTTGTCACCCCAACACTGATAGTAGAAACATACACCACTGCCCCTGTAGCTTTGTTTGTGTTTGTGGCTTTCTGTTGTTTTTTAGTGGGTTCCGAGGATTGAACTCAAGTCTTTTTGTTTGCATGGTTTACCATTTGGTGCTTTACCAAATGAGCTCGCAACTAATCTTTAATTGAATACCTACTATCATTCCAATATGGACTGATAAGACAAGAGTAAAATGAAGACATGGTCCCCACTGGTCCCCAAGGAGGAGACAGGCAAGATTTGAAGTCAACGAATAGCAAGTTACTGCACCGAGGGGTGTATGAAGTTTCCATTTCAGCAGACCTACCTTGGGTAGGGTGTCAGCTGGGCACAGAGTAGGGTGGGTTTTTGGCTTTAGAGCTGAAGGGTGGAGAGGGACCAACCTCCCCAGACCCTGCAGAGCCTCAGCTAGACCATGGGGACATTATGATTTTGATTGCTTCAGGGACAAGGTGAGCGAGGCAAAAGCCAACGAACAGGCAGTCAGGTGAAGGAGGACACTGGCCTTAGTGTTGGGGAACTCCAAATGGCTCTCGGAATGTGGGACTCATGCAGCCTGCGCTTATTGATGCTAGCACTAAAACTGTTCAGGCCGTTAGAGATAATTTACAAGGTGGGGATGCAAAGCCACCATTGCTGATTGATTTGCTTAGGAAAAAGAAAACATAGTGCAAGGATTTGGGGCACTTTCCCCAAACCCAGTTTGAGCCTGACATCCCCAGCATAGTTTGGCAGAGTCCTCTTTCTAATGCCTGTTCTGATGGAGGCCACCAAGTCCTTGTTTCCCTTCAATGCCTCATTGTCTCACTTACCACTCAGCATGGTTGAAAGATAAAATTTTAAAAATCAACTTTACTTATTGTTCCAAGAATAGTTGACATGAAGATCAATATGGCTGGACAGACACTATTAACATCTTAATGAGACACTCAGGAATATTGTGACAATGTGTCAATGAGTCATGGCCCCTTTGATTAAGGATGTACCTCAGAGGCAGCTGTAAACACACCCGAGGAAGGCCTAGAGCCGAGAGCTGTCACCCGTCAATCCCAGGAAGAAGAGCGAGGCTTCATGAATAAAGAAAGGCACAAGGCGTCTGTCCCTGGGCTGTACAGCTTACTGTAAAAGAAGTAACCTTTTAAATGCCATTGGGCTCCACTAAATGACAAGCACACATCCACCCTGGTCAGTTGACAGGTGTGTGGATTGGGGGTGGGTGCGCTACATATAAAGGGGAGAAGAAGCAGCTACTCTGTAGATTCAGACCCAGGGTACCAGGAAGGGAGGGATAAAGCTTGGGAGACAGGAACAAAGCCAGGAAGGGGAAAGGTATTGAGAAGGATGGACTGACTGAGTGGCTCTAAGAGGAGAGGGCTGACGACAAAGGCCAGCAGGACGACACCCTCACGTATGTGCTTACGTGGTTCCTGTCAAGTGCTGACCATGACACGGAAACCATCGGTTATTGTGGCTGCCTTTGGGTCCCCTGTTGGAGGGGGAGGGGGCCTCTTGTTGGTTCCCGGCCGCTTAGCCCAGAAATAATCACACAGAAACTGTATTAATTAAATCACTGCT
>LOJH01024540.1:1465-19075 GCA_001685095.1 Ellobius talpinus
CATTTCTTTAAGGGAGTTTTTCATTTCCTCTTTAAAGGTCTCCATCATCTTCATTAAGTTATATTTAAAGTGATTTTCTTCAGCTTTTTCTGGGTTAGGATGATCAAGTCTTCCTGTTGTGTGACCACTGGGTTCTGGTGTTAACATATTGTTTTTTTTTGGGGGGGGTTGTTGGATAAATTCTTGCATTGGTGCCTATCCATCTCTTTCAAATGAGGCCAGCAGGGTCTTTGCATCTTGGTCCAATCCTTGCAGGGGCTGTCTGAGTCTTTGGGTACTGTTCTTGGTCTGCTCTGTACTTCAAGGCTTGTGCCTATCGGAACTGCTGAGGTCTCTCTAAGTCTGCTCTCTTGGTATTCTCTCCTGGTTCCCTCCCTTAGTCACCTCAGTGTTGTAGCCATCTCTTTGTCCCCTTAATATTGTAGCAAGCTCTTGGTCCCTCCAGGATTGAAGCAAGCTGTGTTTCAGAGTTCCACTTAGGTTGCAGGTGGACAGGCAGGTTTATGGTTGGGGTGGCACTAGTACCTTGCAGGGTCAGGTGGATGGGGATGGGTATTGGGGCAGTTTACCTGCTGGAAAATTCCTACTGGCTGGCTAAAGAAACCAAGGAAGTTGGGGGAGGAACCCAGGGTTTTGTCCCACTATGAAGGTCCTAGAGAGTGGGGTGTCCCACCACTTAGGCTGGTCACTCATCTCTTAGTTCCCTGAGTATTGTAGCAAGCTGTGTTTCAGAGTTCCACTGAGGCTGCACGTGGATAGGCCAGTTTTCAGGCAGGATGGGTCTCAACCCTTACATTTTAGATGAGTTCTGTAATGCTCCAAGGTCATCATAGTTTATACTATTTATACTTTTTTCAGTATTTACATTCTTTAAAATATTGAAAGACATACATAAGAAATTGGGTAATTATTTTGAGCTATGTAAGTATACATTACAGTCTGTGCATTTAGTGTATATTCAATATAATATTAATTCTCACCGAATCACTTAATTTTTTATTTATAGTTCTGTCTTAAAGATATTTTACAATGTTCTTTTTCTGACAGTATTCTAAATATGAAATTTCTATGAAATCTTTAGAGAATTTTCTAATACATTTTGTTGGATGCCAAATGGGCTTGAGTGAGTTTCAATTGTTCTTCATTACATTTAGGACCCCCTATGTTCTTAAAATATCTTTGACTGATGACAGCATGAACAACGGTCCTCCCCCATAGTAGAATATCCATTCCATGTGACTTTCCCTATACTGGTAACATTACAAGATTCAGTCTCAATTGTCAAAATTGTTTAGATTCTGACTCCCCCTTCCAAATCTAGCATTGTTCATCCTCTATATTTATTTATTTTTGGCATTACTTCCACACAATAGATTTGGGAATTGGCTTGTCACTCTGCTATCCTTAACTTCTGAAAGGTTTCTAATAAGTATCCATCCAGAAATGCTTAGTTTCCATTATTTTGATTAGAAAAATCCAGACTTATGGGTAAAATAAAAATATGTGAATTCCTTTTCTCAAGGTAGAAAATGTTAACAGATAAAAGTGTGAGGTTTTATTTAGCTCTTGTGTCCTGAAATGTTATTCAATTTTGATGCCAAATGTTATAAATCATAGAGACATTTATTTTCCCATTCCAGTGCATCAGCAGAAACCTCATGGAGAAGCGTTTACATTATTGTGAATTCTTGATGGTCATCCCATAATAAAACTTTGTCCACTGTAAGTCTTTCTTGGTTCCTTTCACAGTCAGACCTGCTCACATTACCTAACACAGGTCCTGTCTTTTGAGATATGAAAGAATACCACTTACGGAAAGGTTATTTTTATTTAGACATAAAACTGCATAAGTGAAGAAGGGAATATATTTCAGGTAAGCATCAGTAAGATATATCTTCTAATATTTTTTCCCTGATGTAAAGCAATTCAAATATTAGAATAAAAACCTTCACTGAATGTAATATTGCAGTTTTGAACTAAGGCTTGTATTGATTGTAAGAATTAGTAATTTTCTCATAAAGGCTGACTGGTTGATTCATGTATTTCATATCACCTGAATTATCAATAAATTGTCATCAGCTAAACACAAATCTTGTGAAAATCATAAGTCTGTCTTCACACTTGCCTACATTAAAATATATGAATATCTATATTGTACACTAACTGGAATAAGGCTTGGGCTTGCAGGTGCTTAAACTCCAGTCCCTACAACACATATTTGATGGTACTGTAGAAATCAAGAGAAAATTATAAAAGATTAATTATAATAACTAATACTAAATATTCAGACAGCATCAATTCTAAGACTGTGTGCTGCAAGTAATTGCATCTTTTAAGGAAGGCTATATAATGTTGATTCACTAGTTCCTAGATGAGGAAACTGGCTGTATAGAGACTAGGTGATATGGTCCCAATTGTTCCATCGTTTAACTTAGGCAATGGATAAAATGGTACATGTGGGATAATCAGAGAAATGGTCCAAGTGTGTCTAACACAAAGAAAGTTTCAAGAGTTTTCTTTTATTTATTTTTAATGATTCATTTCTGATGAACTCTAATGGGTTTATTCACATGTCTTATATTACCTTAGATATTCCAGAGAAAATCTGCATTCTCAGCATGCCACAATATTCTAACAAAACACTACACAGTGAAATAATTAACATGCCATGAAAATTATACATATGACTCACTTTGCTTTGTGATTACCATTTTTACTCTAAATATCTTGCTTCTTCTGTGCTTTAATTTTTATAGAATTAAATGTGCCTTCTTGTTGCTCACAATGTTGTCATTAGTTTAAAAAATTTATTTTTTTTCACCTGATATGCATGCACAATATTTTTCATGTAGTCCCAATGTTCATGAGCTTTCAATGTCTCGTTTTTCTTCATTACTATCTTATATGTATTTTTATTTGTCCTATTATTGCTTTAACCTGTTTTATAACTCAGCAATATTTTATTTTGCAGTGTTTGTTTAGTATCATAATTATTGAAGTCAAATTTGTTTAGTAATTTTTAATTTGAGAATTTAGTTTGTTACTCTAAAGATTTTACATTGGTAATATTTATATTGATATGAAAAAATATGCAAAGTACTTGAGATAATCAACTTTTAAGACAGAAAAGTTGTCAAAGCTCAAGATTCAATGGTTATTGATGGTTACCTTACTCCCTTACTTTTGCTTTGTGCTGGAGACTGGGAAGTAAAGACAGGGTGAGAAGGGTTAAAAGTGTCAATACACATTTCAACAGCCTTCTTCAACAGCCTGACTTGCTTCCTAATGTCAGTGCTTGACCTATGTGTCAGGAGTTTTGAACTCTGCAAGAGTAGAGAAATGTTGCTGAGTGTGGGAGCAAGTAAATATCCATTCATGTGTTCATCGTTCTCTGCTTCCTGGTTGTAGAGGCAGTGTGATAAGCAGCTTCAAACTTCTGTTGCCTTCCTGCTCTGTGTGTATTGGTGGAATTTACTTTGAGTTGTGATTCAACTGAATCTCTTTCCCCATGAGTTGGTCTTTTGTGGGGGTATTTTATCACAGCAGCAGACATAAAACTAGGACACTTTTAACAAAGACAAAATTTTAAAGATGCATTTTTAATTTAAGGATACATTTTAATTATGAGAAATATTGTCTTTGATTGTGACTCTATAATAAATGTACTATTATGCTTATCTGATATAAACCTGTATATACTCCTATACTAATGACTTATTACTAGCTAAAGCTTCATAATTCATCAGGATATGTGAGCTAAATGATGAGCTACATATGATTATTGAAGATGCACCTTGACAAAGTAAAGAAGGGAGGGAGTACTGGGAAAATATATAATATAGAAAATTTAGGTCTCCTTCCTGATGGTAAGCTATAAAATAATTCATTTTAAAGCATTTAAAATAAATTTATCCGCATAATTTTTTTTCTGTGAAATTATGAATTTCTCCCAAGAGAACTAAGAGGGCAGCAAGAATAAAACTCTATTTTGTACTATTGCTTACAAGCCATGAAGATGTTTCTTTTGTTTCTGAGTTAGTCTGTATTCTTTAAAAAACAATACTGTAGTATTAATTGCAAATACATGAAGAACAAAAGGTATTAGGAAAACACAGGAAATGCATCACTTTGATTCATATCTGTGTTACTATCTCAATTATTTATTTTATCTAGCTATGATTTTTTTTTAAAAAATTCCTCTTTACCTAGGAGAAAATCTTTACTTCCCCAAAGATTATTACTTTAAGGAGTTTTATGGGTTTGTACAAGATTTATGATGCAATGTTAAGCTAAAATATTTTAACTTCAATATCTTATAATTTAGTGTAATTTGAGGTGCCCCAAAGCATTGCATAAACTTTAATAGAGAAGTCTTTATGTCTCATTTCGGTTGAATGATTCTTAGCAAGCAAAATCGAGGACTCATTATATGCACTGGTGGCAGCATCCTTTTAAGTCGCAGTTTTGTTTAATTCCTGTCACCTTACACGTGACAGCTCTAGCAAATAAAGAAACTGAGGATGAATTCATAGGGATAATTAAGCAGTGCTGATCTTAGGACAGTTGCCTTTTCAATGAAACACTGATTGCTTTGTTCATAACAAAACTATCTCTCCATGACAGAACTAATTAGTGACCATCTGAACTTACTTAGCCAAATGAAAAAAGCAATTAAAAACGTCATCGTCACTGGATCTACCATTGAACAGCTGGTTATATTGATAAGCAATACAGCAAGTTAAAACTACTTTAGAACACAATGGAACATAATCTGCTTCCTGAGTAGTAATTAGAGAGCAATAAGAGAATATGAGATTATTGTTGAAAAGCTGTACTTGCAATGCAAACAATTTTTAAAATTCATTTTTTCTTCCTGAATTGGCATAAGAAGAATGGATGGATAGAGTATGTATTGACTAAAATATTTCATATTTCTATGGGATGTACATTTATTATTATAAGATTTACCAACAATTAAAAATCCCCTTGATATGTATTATAATTTAGTGATGTTACATTTGATTTAACAGGGCAGATGAAAATAATCTTTTCATGACAAACTTTGGTACATAAGATTGGGAAATAGCCTGTATGACGTTGGATAGTAAAACCCCAGAGGACAGAAATAGGTGTTTCCACTGCATTTGTGAATGCCCTCGTTTGTATGTAGATGTGTATGTTTACATGAGATTTGAATGCTCCTGAAATGGCTTGAGAGATTTTTCTCAACCCAGTGGTAGTGTCAAGTTCAGACACTAATGCTGTTTAGAAGAGTTGTCATGGGGGAGGTAATTAGGCTTAGATGGTGTTGTGATTGGATTAATGATTCCAAGGGAGGAGTGAGAGAAACCATAGTAGCAGACATACAATAACAGTTCTCTGTGGTGCCCATTGTCATCTTGGAGTTCCCAGAAATACCCAGGAAGAATGAATTTACCACATGTAGATGTGGTCACTTCTCAAGAATCAGAACTATTAGCCCAAACAATTCTTACAATATTCTTTATAAGTTGCCTGCTATCTAGTATATAATGATAATAGTAGAAGAAGAAGAATTAAGGGCATTATTTTTCTTAATTCTTTTAAAACATATCCATATATACATATATAAAGATTGTTTTAATCTTTAAAAACTTTAGAAATATGATTACATTTTTGTCCATCATAATTGGTACTTAATATATATTTCAAAATTCATTTGAAAAATCATTTTTAATATTCCAAATTCAATTCATCATTGGTGAATTCATTAATGACTGATGAAAATTTATACAACTAGTTTTTCCCTGAGTCCTGTCTTATTAGCTGTTAGAAGCCTCCTAAAACTACTGAGAGTAAAATGTTCAAATATAAAATTTTGAAAATAATACAAATCTCCAGGCAGTGGTGGCGCTTGACTTTAATTCCAGCACTAGGGAAGCAAAGGCAGGTAGAACTCTGTTTGAGTTCAGTCTGGTCAACAGAGCAAGGACCAAGAAAGTCTCCAAAGCTACAGAGAAACCCTATCTCAAAACCCCCCAAAAAGGGGTAATAATAGCAATAATACAAATCAAAAACACAGATTTATATTTAACACACACAAAAGAAACACACGTTGAGCTTAAAATGGTGACTCTAGTGTTTAAAATATCAGATTCTAAATCTTGGACCCTGTAGAACTCAAAAGAAAGATGAATTAAAAAGTTCCCCCTCCCCCTCCTTTAAGGGACATGAGAAAAAAGGAAAAGAAAAAGAGAGAAAGATGTATTGTAGTTAAAGGTTTTTGTGAAATTAGGAGATGTTTTCGTGTGGTTTCTCAGAGCAGAAGCAGAGACAGTTTAAGCACACAGGGTGCAGAGCATGCAATGCTGCAGAGAGAGACAGGTAGGAGTTGCTACAGAAGCTTCCAACTAATCACCCCAAACTAGATAAACAGCTCCCATACAACTTCCTGGGGAATGACAGACCAGGTACCACTAGAGCTGATTGTAGAATCCCAGCTTCCAACATGCAGAATAACTTTATTGTCTTTAATCCCATCATGTGTGATATTTTGTGACAATTGCTATAAGAAGATTTATATAGTCATATTCATAAGTATACATGTAGAGATATGGGTCATGTTTCATTGATAATTATATACAATGTGTTTGAGGGAGTTTTTAGGATCCTAAAATTATATTCAAGTCTTTAAATCCCAGTAAGTCTATTGTTATTTTAAGATATAAACATGGGATGGCCCTAGTACAAGGAGCCCACCATCTCAGTTTATCAGTCTTTCCCTCTGGAGACAGCTGTCATCTCGCTCATGGGAGTTGTGCTTAGCACTGTTGCCTAATTCCTAGAGTACATCTCACTGTGTTTCCAGCCTTGAAAAGAATCAAACTCATACCTGGAACTTCTCATAAATGTGCACTGTTTTCATTAAATAGAGATACGTTAAAACGTAATAAATTAAATTGGATTGTCTTTATGTCCTCATTTGCTTTTTATTGTTCATTTATTTTTTGTAAATTAGCCCATTTATGTTTCCTTAAAAAGAGAATTAATTGCAGTGACACATCACTAAAGAATATATTCACTACTCTTCAATGATGGAAATGTAGGTGCTAAATATTGCTTCCTCTTGGAACATCACTGCCATTTCTTTGCCAAGAACTACACTTCTGTAGATGGAGCATGTATGTGTCAAGCAAGGAGGAGTAATGAAGAAACCAAAGGTGGAGAGAGGAGAAACAACCCTCACTGGTTCTATGCATATCCAACAAACCATTCTTTCGTTTGAAGGAATTTATGATTTCAGCTGATGTTCGACACCATCACCCATGAAGTACAAGCCTTGCTGGTCAGTGCAAACAATGAAGAACCATATATTTCATTTGCTAGCAAGCCAGGGTAGACTCAGGAGAAAGGCTTTTGCATGTTTTACATGGACTTTAAAAATATCCCTCAAAGGATTAATAAAATACTAATATACAAAATTCTCATTTTTTAAAAATAAATACATTTAAATTAGAATTCAGAGGCCACTTTCCCTACATAAAAGATCTGAGAAAAAGGCAGCCTCCAGCCCAGAATTGCCCACGCTAACTGTCTGATGGCATAATTCCCTATAGCCCATCATAGTGTGACCAACTACATCCATCTATATACTTTTTTCCTAGCCAGCAGGACCTCAGCTATTCTTTGTTTTTAAAGATATTTATCACTTTGATTGAAACATGCTTGCCACCACTTATTCCTCTAGACTAGTTGTCCCTAGGTCCCTCTCTGGAGGCCAAGTCAGATATCTTTGCTCTGCACTCCCAGGGCATTGTGTATTACCTTCACCAAGTATAATGTTCAGGTTTGAGGGATGAGCTTCATTGTCAACTTGATGACATTTAACATCTCCTTAGAAATACCTCTGGGTGTGTCTTGAGGAAGTTTCCAGAAAAGTATAACTGAGGAGAAAAAATACAACCTTGAAGTTGTGAGGTATCAACACATGGGCTGGTATCCTCGATCTAATAAAATGGAGAAAGTGAGCAGAACAGCAGTGTTTAAAATGTGACTAGCTGCCCCAGCCATGCCTCTTCCCTTCTCCCATTATTAAATATAGCAACCTCATGATAGAAACTAAAAAAAAAAAAAACAAAAACAAAAACAAAAAAAACCCACTTTCTTCCAAAGGAGATGGGCAGGATTCTTCTAAGTTACCAAGCAACTTATCATTAAGCAAAGAAAAAAAACATCTATTTAATCTATTTACCCACCCATTTTCAGTATTCATACTGATTTAAAAAATAAATAGCCCTTGGTCTTACAAATTGCTGGTGTTTGGATGGAATTGCTAAGATTGAAGATTGCTTCCATCAAATAACAATATATTACATTTTCTAGTAATATTTTATTCTTATTATGTATACTAAGAAATAACATCAATATTCAGTTTTTACTATAGCATTAAACTTTTATTTTAATTTCCCTCAGTCATTTTCCCTTTCAAAACATTTTTTAAAAGTATTCTATTGCCTTATCCTAAATTTTAATTTAGAATGTATTATATCATAAGATGTAAACAAGGATAATATACTTAGAATATCAAGAATCTCATAAACAAAAAATAAATAAATTAAAAATATTTAAGATACACAAAATTTTTTAGAATAAATTGTATAGATGGAAAAGTAAATGATAATTCAATTTAAAAATAATAAAAATTTATGAATGAATTTTTGCAGACTAATATTTTGCATTTGGCTTGGTGTATTTTATTAAACTCTTCTTGAAGGTCATATGACATTAAATCATAATTTAATATTTTTTATCTTAAGCATAGTTATCATAACACTGCAGAATTTGAACAACACTCAACTCTTTGAATTGGAAAAGATTCAGAGGAAAATCCCTGATAAATAAAGTGATACTTAGGTGTTGATTCTTGCTTCTAAAATAAAACTTTTTTCTATGAAACATTTTGCTAAGGAAAATTTGTTAACTGTTCAGAACCTTAGAATTGAAAAGGTATTTTTTCTAAATCTTTGCCTTTTCTAGTTGTCATTTATATGACAACTACATATTAAAGTACATTTGCTGCATGTGTTTCTCTGTATATATGTTTTGCAAATTATATTCACACACGTTAATCTTCTATTCTCATAGTTTTAGTGTATTGTTTTCTTATTGAATATAATAAAGTTTTATTTTTTTGTCTCTACTCTTTCTTTTTCTGGCAATTCATCAATTGCTACCCTTTGTTATACCTGATTGCTTTGTGGTCTAATTTCTGTCTACACATACACAAAGGTAAGAGCCTAGAAACATATTCTAAGAATTCAAAACAAGGTTAGTTAAAGCAGGTTGGAAAAACCAAGTGAAAAAACAAAACAGACAATGAATTGATCAAATTTTAATAAAATATTGGCATAATTAATCTAAACTAAAATAAAACGACTGTGGCTGGGATGTTTAACAGTCATCCCCTATATCCACAAAGAAAAATGAAGATGGATGAGCTGAATGGCACCAACACTTCCTACCTTCATCATCATGATAAGGTCATGTCCAGCCTCTGACTCAGGCTTGGAAAAGCCGGTAAATACAGAGATCTCATTTGCTGAGAAACACTCATGTCTAGGAATTTCACAGAATCCCAAATCACTGTTTGAAAAGCTAATCAGTGAAAGACAAATTACATGAAGCTCTGTTTACAAACTAATATCTAAAAGCGTTGGGGAAATTGACTGTATGGGATAACACCAAAAAGGCAAATTAAAAAAATGAAGATTATTGAAGAAGGACACTTGAAAGAAATCCCACACTAGCTCAGAATTGAGAATAAGAAACGGTTATTTATTTAAGGGTAGACTCACAAATCAGAATCCTCTGCTGGAACGGAGAACAGAAACTGAATCTCACAGCCAGAAAAGAGACCGCACACATGCTCTATATTGGCATAAATAGTGTAAGAGGCAATGCCCCAGTGGGTGGATAACTACTGGCTGCAGGATTTCCTACAGCAGATTATTATCCAAACTTTTATCAGTATTGTAACTAAGAGCTCTACCTGTTAATTCCAGCACTATGGCAAGAAGCTTTTTTTTTAGATTAGGGCAAGGCAGTGTATTCTGCTCTAATGAGGCCTATATTAAAGAATATGTACTAAATAACGAGCTGTCCTGTGGGAGGTTTACCAAATACTAACTGACCTGTGGAAAAGGAAACACAATCCCCAAACCTTTCTGAACTTCTTGTTGCTATGGCGTCAAAGGGAAACAAGTTCATCCAAAACAATGAAAATAAAACAAACACAAGAATTTAACCTACAGGCAGTGTGAGTATGATTGTACCCTACTACACTGCATCCATTGTTGCATATATCAAATATTTCCTCACAAGGGTATAAGACTTCAAGGGGGAGCTTATACAGTTAGCACTCTGTATTGGAAGAATCCGTAAGGAATGAAACAGTAAAACCTCTTCTAATTCTACACTTTGTTGGTAGGAGTTATTATCTCCTGTCTTGTAGTCAGAGACATCCCTTCGAATTACATTGAAAGTGTTTCATTGGTTAAATTAATTACCACCGAGACAGAGATTTTATTGTACACTGGGGATATGCAGCCAGTTAGATAAGAACAAGGCCTGCATGCATTCTTGTAGAGCCTACTCACTAAAAGCAAAGGTAGATGTTTAAAAGAGATTGGTTGGGATGAGAAAAGAAGGTGTGACATGGTGGGGAGGGGCTGAGGGGGAAAAACTGAGAGAGACCACTGGAACTGGGAGGGTAGGGTTTGAGGGGCTGGAAACCTAGCACAGTGGAAACTCCCTAGAACCTATGAGGGTAATCCTAGCAAAGACTCTAAAATGGGGTGATTCGGCCTGAACTAGGTATCTTCTGTAACCAGGCAGAGCCTTCAGTCATGGGGGTTGGACACCAGTTCAGCCACAAAACCTTTGACCTATGATTCATACTCCTTAAAAGATTTTCTGGGGTGCAGCGGCATTTTATTTGTATTTTAATAAATAAAGTTTACCTGAAGACTAGAGAGTGAAACTGCCCCACTGGTCAGCCTTACAGACTAGGCAGTGGATACACACATTTTTAATCCCAGTTACCAAACTAATTGCCATAGAAACCAGGTGGTGCATGCCTTTAATCCCAGTGGTGTATGCCTTTAATCCTAGCCCTAGATAGGACTATTAAAACAGGAGACATCTCTCAGTCTCAGTCTTATTCTGAGATTCTTGCAGGCAGGATAGCCATTTCCGGTCAATGTAAGAGCCAATGGCTGCCTGCTTTGTTTTTTGAATCTTCATGGTTAGCTTTATTTATTGACATACAAATGAAATGCCATTATGCTGGGGAAATGGTGGCACAGAATATGTGGGAGTTGCCAAACATGGACCGGTCATACTTGAGGACGAGTTCACAAGACAGAGCCTACTCCTGTCACTGGGTGGACGGCCAGAAACAAGAAGATGGATATTCCAAAGACCTATAATAGAATGAAACAAGACTGACTAGAAAAAAAGCCACAAACAATTCTACCCCCATCAAAATAAAACAAACAAAACACTCAACAAGAAAAAGTAAATGAAATGATTCCTCAAAGTATTTCACTATCTTCATTGATCAGTTCCTCATTCAATTGTTATCAGAGAGGCTTATCCAGCAACTGATGGGAGCAGATGCAGAGACTCACAGCCAAACATTAGGTGGAGCTAGGGGAATAACATCCAAAAGGGGAGGAAAGATTTTAGGAGCCAGAGGGGTACAGGACACACCCAAGAACATGGCCAACACCGTCAAATAAGCAAGGTTCATAGGGGTTTACAGAGACTGAAGAGATTATCAGCCCTCATACAGGTTTGACCTAGATCCTTTGCTTTTATGTTATGGTTGTTAGCTTGGTGTTCTTGTGGGACTCCTAACAGTGGGAGTATCTAACTCTTTTGCCCTCTATTGAGACTTTGTTTCTCCTAGTCTTTTGCCTTGCCCAGCCTTGAAATGAAAGTTTGGGCCTTGTCTTATTGCATCTTGTTATGCTGTTAATTTAATATCCTTGGGAGGCCTGCTCTTTTCTGAAGAGAAATGGAGGGGGAGTGGATTTTGAGCGTGGGAAATGGGAATAGTGGAGGGGGAAACTGTAGTCAGAATGTCATGTATATGGGAGAAACATAAATAAAATAAATTGCTGATTAGTGCTAATGAGAATATAAGGAAAGAGTGCTATGTTAACACATATTTAAAGATCTGAAATGCAGAATTTTAAATTGGAGGGTTGGAATTTGAACACACAGAAGTAAATATTCACTGAGGAAATGTAATAGTTTTCAAGTGATAAAAAGAAGCGGGTGGACTAGATCATGCTCACACAAGTGGTGTTGTCGTACCCTTAGCCTTTCCTCTTTTTCTGGAAGCTTACTGTGGTGAGAGCCCTCTTGGAACAAATGAAAAACAACATGGTTTAATCAGTGTAACAGAAACACTATCTCAATCACGTAGCCTCTTGTGACAGCCCTATAGCCATAAAATATTCAAAGGAAAGTCTATGTTACCATATTAGATGAACACAGGAAGTAATCCTGCATCGGAGGCAAAGCCTTTCTTCACTCAGGGCTTAGCTTTCAGATGTGAATCTTCTGAGCAAATGCTGGCACAAATAAAGCTTTTTTTTTCAGAGAGTTTCAATATCCACTGCTCCTATCAGAATATCTTGACTGTGGAGAGATGGTGAAGGAATGTAAATCCAAACATTTAGGTTGAAATTATATTTAAAGTAACAAATTTCAAGAGACATGACTGACTATTAAACCCTGAAAACTATATGCTGCTTTATGTTTGCTTAATTTGTCTCTGTGATGTCACAATAAGAATTCTGTTTATCTTTTATTTTCTGTTCATATGGCAACATATTTTACACTACACTATACATTAGAAGAAAGAGCTATAAACCAAAGGATTTTTACTGAATTCATTAAAGTAATATATTGTATAAGATATTTTATAGGCTTACTCACAGTAAAATATTTGACTAAAAATTTGTTTGTGGATTAGCCATTCTAAATCATTCTAAAAACACTTTTTAAATAAACATTAACAGTGAATAGCAAAAACCTATTCAATAAACATAAATTAAAGACTGATAATATAATTTGAAATCTGACACTCACTCACTGCAAACTGATCGAATCAAAATGATGTTTGACATTGTATGTCCAGCAGGTCCTTCAGCATTTAAAAGATTTCATTACTTTAAAATTTACCATCAAGAAAATGTAAAAGAAAGCTGACATTATTCAGTTTATCAATAAGTATAAATTATGCTTTATTGTCTCTGTGTGGATATTTCAGGGTGTAGCTGACTCCTTGTAAAATCATTTGTGCCCTCTATCCTCTGTGCTTTTGTTCTTGCCAGGACAAACAACCTGTATTGAGTTTCTCATTCAGAGAACACCCTGACACTTGGTTGCCTTCTGTGGACCTAAACTACAAATCCTGGCCTTGTGTTTGAGATCCCTTTCACTCCAGAATTTTATATTTGGTGAACTTTCTAAGGCACTTTTGTTCAAAGTTCACTATTTCTGTTGAAAATCTAGTCTTTCTCCACATTGCTCCAACAATGTTTTTTTTTCTCTCTCTCCAAGGAAGTTCTCCTCCAAACCCTCTTTTATTAAATTAATGATCATTTTATATTTTCATAGTACTTTCCACCCATGATTCCCATATTTCCATAATTTTATTTTACTGTCTGTTCTGACCACAAGTATGCATGTTGCATAAAACCAGTTTTTATTAAGATGACTTAGGAAAGGTCAGGTTACCCTGATTCTAAACCTCCTCCAATTGAGAGCTGCATTTGCCAGAAACTAATGACTTCTCAGTTTTCTTGATATAGTATGTTATAACACCAAAAGAGGCTCTTTCTATGCTGAGAAGGGAACCTGTTTAGTACAATAGTTTGGTCCCTTTGGAAGTAATGTTTAACATGAGCCACGATTACATCATAAAATTCTTCTCAGCCTGCACCTTGTGTCATGGTGTCATTGTAGCCGGTTGACTTTAAATGTCCTATTCTGCTTTACACCAAGTCTTCCCAGGACTTTCCAGGAGACCAACTTACTCTTAGCTAGAAGACTCATCACACTATTAATAGACTTAAGAAAGCATGGTAATATGTACTACTTTCTTGCACGATTAACTCACTTCTTATCTAACCCATCTACAGATCTCTAGTACCTTGTGAAATCATTGACTTTCATGGTATTTGAGTATCTAGAAATATCACTGACATCGTAGTATTTCATTCAATCAATGAAGAATTATTATAACTCACCATTCTGTACTCTGTATTTTGATAAAATAAAGTCAATGTTCAATTTCCCTCTCATTATCATTTGGTAACATTGTGCTATGTTAGTTTCCTCATCCATCCTTATATGAAATTTTAGCATCATTCCTGATGTTAATTAATGATGATCTCTACATCTTTAACTATTGAAATACCATTCCCTTCCTGTGAAACAAATTCAAGCTTCCTACATTTCTTCCCTACAGTATCCTATTTGCCTATGTTTGATTTATACATGTAATACAGATTCGTGTCTTTGTAAAGCTGTATTTTCTGTAGTTATACTTATCAGAATAATTCCGTTCATTTAAAACATAAGTTTTACAATTTATGTTTATTTGGGGGAATATGTGGCTCATTTAAAACTTTTGATGTACTTTACTTTCTCTAATGCATGAATTACCAAAAGAATGAGTGGCCCAAGGGCAAAATTTACATCTTTACTTAGCCTACTGTAGTTGGAATATTTTAAATCTAGCTTTTAAAAAGTCATTACTAATGGTATGCCATGCCAATATTAAAATACAATTTCAACAAACAGAACTTACATGCTGACTGAACATTTATAGTTCTGAAGAACAAATTAAAATTTATTGCAGTCTTTAATTTTCTCCTTGAGTTATCTTCTTGAATCTCGTTTACCTTCAGGTCTTTGAAAAATGTTTAAAAAAAGTGAATAGTAGAAAAAACAAATCTCACAGTTTTATTTTTTTAACTACCACCTTTTTATATTTAATACCATGGAACTTTGCGAAAGAAGAAAATGTAGAAATGCAGATATAACAGGAGCTGTCAAAAGATCACATTTGAAAGGCTGCAAGAATAAACATTGTTACATGGAGGAAGTATTTTTAAGAAGACAGAATAGATGTTCCAATCTAGGCCCATTTCACATTCACTGTGAACAGTTGGACATTATTGAACAGGCTTTGCCCTTTACTAGTAAATCCTGCAGCTAATCTTATTAAGAACTGCTGGAAACGGAAGTTATATAGAAATCAGAAGTCAGCTCCACAGTAGAAGGTTCAAAAAGGTATTCTATTGTGTAAAATGTTCTTTCTGTGCTTGTTTTTGGAAGTAAGCTCATTGAATTAATTTTATTTAAGGTGGATATAAATGTAATCACATGGGTTATACACCCTAGGGCCATAACGTGGGAATGTTCACAGGTTGAGTTCTTTTACTGACCCCCATTCCTTAACACGATTTAGGTAATATTAGGTTACTTTGAAGACACTTTGAAGCACATAAACCTTTTTCTTAAAATCATTTATCCTTTAATTATAGATAATTCTAATAAAGGAAGAATGAGAACTGAGTGTATATATTCCTCCAAACCCTCAAAGTCTAGCAAATTATTATATGTAAAGGAAGAATCCATCGTGGTCTTCTCACTAAATAAGTAAATGTGAATTTTTGACTATGGAAAATGACAGACCATGAATGCTGTTTATGTCTCTGCCAAGGCTCACTATTGATTTTGAGCCTATTGCTAATTGGGTCATATTAAACTAATTACAATCTCACCTATTGTCTTAAAATTTTCTCAATTTTATTTTTAATAACATAAATGTTCTTTGAACACATTTGAGGTACTTTAAATTATTCATTCCTTGACTAAACTTGCATTGTTTTGTTATGATTCTCTTACACGTATTCTTAAAGAGTTTAGAACCCTATAAACCTCCTAGGCCTTTGCTAATGCAATGTTTTCACTGAAGACGGTCTATGTAATTGCTGCTTTTCAAAGGCACTGCCTCTTGCTTGATTCTATTTTTCCCAGAGCAGTCATCACTCATACAACGCACAACAAAAACCTGCGAACTACCTGAGTTATAAGTTAGTGATAATTTTCACTACCTTAATTTATTGGATTATACAGTTTAAAATGTTATAAAACAATTGTCTCTTACTCACTTCCTAGCACTGAAGAGAGAGAGAGAGAAGAAGGAGGAAGAGGAGGAAGAGGAGAAATTAGGTATTTTATCATCAGGGTTTAATGGACTAATAAAGGAATATGAGTTGTAAGAAGAAAACTGATAAATTAAGTATGATGTGGAAAAATTTAATCATGCACAAGTCTATTTTAAGTACGACTTAACTTTAGACAAGAATCTTGGTTGAGGTAGTACTTTCAGAATGGACAAATATATCATCAAATATCTGCCGAGATAAACATGAGTCTTTCTTGTAAATTAAAAGTTATATCTTTAATTTCAAAGTCTCAGTAAGCAATGGATGAATTGTCATCAAATTAAAGTACTTCTTGAAATTATTAGTGTATAAAGGCTCTAATAGTGCTCTTAGAAACAGAATTTATGATACTGATGTGCTTCCAGATTAATTATTAAGGTGCAGTTATATACATGATTGAGGACAATCACGCAAAGTATTTTATTGGTATTATAAACTGGATGAGCTTAGGTCCACATAAATAGTTGAATATGGCTGCATGTAACTGTTAGCTCAGCACTGGAGAGAAGATGGGGTCCACTAACAATACTACTGATCACTCAGACTCTGCTTGATTACAAAGTTCAGTCAAGTCCTGTCTCTTAGAAAAAAAATGTTCAAAATTGTTAAAGGTATAGATAATTAAAACTTAATTTTATATCTTTTAATATTTTTACATTTTTAAATATTTGTTAGGTGATGTGAAATGTTATTAGAATGAAGCTTTATTGTTTGAAAACTGAATACTTGCAATAAATGTGTTTCGATTACCACTCCCCACTCCCTCTGCCTCAATTCCAGCACACACCCTTACTCAAATTCTTTCTCAGCTTTAAGTTTTGTCTTGACAACAAAGCCCACTCCTCACAGCCACTAATTGTGTGTGTCTAGGGGAAGCTATTAAAGAAAGAGTAGCCTCTCAAGGATGTATTCCTGAAAAAACTGACTTTTCTTCTCCTGTTCTGGAAGCTATCTGTTACCAAGAGCTCCTTAGCTAGGGGTGAGAATTCATGATGATCTCTGCCTTCCATGTTAAAAATGGGTTTTTGTACTTTACCTTCCAGAGTTCTTATGCACTCCTCCATAACCTCCATGAGTCTGAGTATTTAACTGCTGTGTTGTGCCCAAAGTACCCAGGGATGAAAGGATATGACAGAAATGTCTCATTTCGGATCAAATATGCTACAGTCTATTGTTCTCAACATATTGTCTCCTGGTGGATTTCTCTGTTAAATTACTTATGCTGCTAAAAAAGGTTCGCTGATGAGACTAAAGAAATATCTATGGGGGTCCCATTTATTCATTGTTGCTCTTATTGTCTGTGCTACTGGGTTTCTATGTA
>LOJH01024541.1:8935-19075 GCA_001685095.1 Ellobius talpinus
CATCCATCCATCCATCCATCCATCCATCCATCCATCCATCCATCCATCTTGTGTTTATGGTGCTTGCATTTTTATGTATCACTTATCAACCCATCAACTCTTTTCTTTATATCTTCTCCATATTCACTCATAAATCTGCCTTTCTAGACATCTCCTCACCTAGGAAACTGCACATCTAGCTGCACACATCTGTTTGTGTGATAGTGTATGCACGGTCCTCAAAGCAAGTCAATACACTATGTATGGGAAGTCAGCCCCCAACCCCGTTATCATCACCCACTCTTCCTCCCTGTCCCTTCCACTCACATGTACACTCAATTAGCCACACTTTTGTCCACCAATCCATATGTTTATTCAAGAAACACAAACTGAATTACAATAATTTTCAGTGTGCTGGGAATTCCGCACCAGTCTCCAACACTCATGATACTGACATTCCAGTGGGAACAAACAAGTAAATATGTATCAACACATTCATTGCCCATGAAGGTTAATGCTGCTGAAAGTAGGAGTCAGGGTACGGGCATGTAAAGAGGAGCATGGGGGACCAATGGGAAAGAAAAGCTTAGTGGGAAGAAATAAGCATTTCCTGGTTTAAGAAGGAGGGGGAGAGAGAGAGAAGAGAGAGAGAGAGAGAAGAAAAAGGAGAGAAATTGAGTGACTTCCTCACAGTGGGAGAAAGTATTCCAGAAACATAGTACAACATTTATGATGGAGAGTTGTCTTTTCACACATCTGTGTCTCCAATAGTTCATCCCATACCAATTTATCCATTTTATTGATTTGTTATCTGTTTATCTTGCCACCATAATCTATTATTGTATCTATTTATCTATTATTTATTTATAGTCATATGTCTGCTTCTCTTGATATTGTATTTGTCCAGTCATTTATCTATGTCCTATCTACCTCCTCTTTCATCCACTTATTCTTTCATCCTAAATGCCATCCTCCAACGCATCCATTTATCTATCCCATGAATCCATCCATCCATCTATACATTCAACCTCCACTCATCCATCCACCCGCTCATTCACTCATTCACCTATCTATCCAATCCCCATCCATCCATGCATCCAACCATCCATTACCCATCTACCTACTAATTCATCTATCTACTCACACCCATCCAACCACTCGTCACACTCATCCACCCCACACTTATCCAACCACCCACATTTCTATCCGTTTGCCTACTCACCCATATGTCATCTATCCATCCACCTATCCACCCACTCACCCATATATCATCCACCCGTATATCTACCTGCCTGACCATCCATTCAACTGTCCATTCATCTGCTCACTCATATATCAACCCATCCACCTACTCATTCCTCCATTCACCTTTCCATCCATCCACCCCCTATTAATCTACCCACCCATATATCCACCCATAAAGTCATCTATCTACCCCTCATCCATCAACTCACCCATTCACCTACCCATATATCCACCCACTTGTCAATCCATCTATACAACCTCCATCTACCCATTCACTAATCCATCCATCCATCCATCCATCCATCCATCCATCTATCCACCAACATTCAGTCATTCATTCATCCCACATTCATCTATCCAACCTATTGTGCATCCACCTATCTACTCATCCATCCACCCATTTATATGCTCCCTGGTCATCCATCAACCCATATATCCACTCATTCAGTCATTCATTTATCCACCCCTCATCTATCTACTCCTGATTCATCCATCCACCCATCTACATATCCACCCATCCATCCAACTACCAACTCACATGTTTATCCATTCATCCATCCATCCATTACTTTCTATTTATTCACATCACACTCATTCATTCATCCATCCACTCACCCACTCATTCATCTACCCATCCAGCCACCCATCTTCCCATCCATATATTCAACAACATTCAGTCATCCACTCACCCATTCCTATATCCGCCCATCCACTTATTCATCCATCTATCTACCCATCTATCCATCCATCCAACCAACCACCCACTCACCCATCCATCCACCCATATTTTGACCCATTCATCAACCCGCCACCCACTCATCAATGCCTTCATTCACCCCACATTCATCTGTTCACCCTATCCATACACCCACCCATATATCGACCAATTCATCCATCTGTATATTCCATTCATCCATCCATCAGCCCATCCATTAATCCACCAACCCACATATTTACCCATTTATCTACCCGTTTTTCAATCCATCTATCCTTACAGCCATCCACCTACTGTTCTTCCACCTACTCATTCACCCATCTAATCAATCACTCATTCACCCATCCACCTACCCATATAACTTTCAATATGTAATCACCCACCCATTTATTTATCCACCCATCTACTCATTCATCTAACTCCACTCACTCATTCACCCATATACTCATTCATTCCTTCATCTACCCACTCATTCACTCACTCACTCATTCACCCATCCATCTACCCATCCCAACTCATCTGTCCATCCCCCATTCAGTCATTCATTCACCCCATTCTTCCACCCACCCATCTGTCCATACATTCATCTACCTGTCTATATATCCATCCATTCATCCACTTCCTATTCATTCACCTACCCACCTACCCATATATCCATCTACCCACCCACTCATCATTCAGTCCATCTATTCCATCCATCCATCCATCCATCCATCCATTCATACATACATACATACATACATTTATGTATCCATTCACTTGTGCATTTATTGATCTGTCCACATATCTAGTCACACACCCATCTATCTACCTACTCATCCATACACTCATCCATCTACCCACCTAGCACTTCCCATGCTTCCTTCTTCATTCACCTTTTCTTGTATTTATATATTTCTCTGCCACTCATTTCTTCTTTTATTTTCTTATTTCCTTTCTTCTATGACTAAGACATAGCTTAAAAACTCATGACTCAAAAATAAAGTTCCAGGAGGTCAGGTCCCTCCCATAATAGACCATAAACAGAACTTGGGAAGCACAGATATTCTCTGTCTCTGTCTCTGTCTATGTCTCTCTCTTCCTCTCTTTCTCTTGGATTTTTCCAGACAGAGGTTTTCTGTATAGCTCTGGCTGTCCTAGGATTCACTCTGTAGACCAGGATAGCCTTGAACTCACAGAGACCCACTTGCCTCTGCCTCCCAAGTTCTAGAATTAAAGGTGTGCACCACCACCTTAGCTCAGATATATTCTCTTGTCCATACATCTTTATAGCCCCTAGAAAACATGCTCACAGACCAGTGAACTACATGGAGAAAGACCCAGTAAGCAGTGGGAGCCTATTGGTGGAGGGGCCCAGATTAGTGGCATTTAATAGCAATGTGGCTCTGATTTACATAGTGGGATGCCTCCTAATGCTTCCTGAACTCATCAGCTCCCTGTGTTCCCCTTTCCAAGCAAGGTCTGGTGGGCCAGGGCTAAAGACGGAGCCAGGGAGCTGGGTGTGGTGATGAAGTGTGGTTGGAGCTGGGACTAGGAGAAAGGGCAACAGAGTCTTTCCAGATTTCTTTGGAATAAACTAGCTAGATCCATCTGTCTTGAGTTCTATTGCTCTTTTGAGGAGAGGTTTCTGGGAAAGGAGAGAGAGATGGGAGGTGGGGGAGAAAAGGGTGAGAAGGGGAAAAGAAGGTGGGAAAATGAGAGGGAAAGGAGGAGGGGGGAAAGGAGTGGAGAATAGAGAGAAGGAGAGGAAAGGAGGAGAAAAGAGGGAGAGAAGAAGAGAGAGGAAGGGGAAGAGGAGAAAAAGAAATAGGGGAAAGAAAGGAGAGTAAAGAAGAGGAGAGGACAGGAGAGAAGAGAGGCAGGAGGAGGCAGTGTTGACTTTCCTCGGAAGCTAACCACACACTGCCTTAGGAAAGAGTGTACAGCCACCTTGGAATGGGAAGGTGGATCTGCTCCCTGTAGGATAGAAGGGTGTGAACCTGAGATCCTGTCTGCTAGGGATGGGACCCCATCCTCACGTACTCATCCAGGTGGCAGCTGGTAAAAAAAAATCAAGGCTGTGGAAGGAGAGTTGGATATAGGATCCGTCTCATCCACGGCAGACAGGATCTTCTGAACATCTAGACAGCCTTCCTATAGTACCTGGTCACATTGGGCTGGCGTTTGTGCTGACCCCATATACACTGCCAACAACCTAACTTGTTCCACCTCTGAGGAGCCCTGATGTGAGGAGAGGGCTCAGACAGAACAGAGGCATCTTGATTTTGCAGATAATTTTACCTGTCGATTGCCTACCAATTGATGGAGGCAGATAGTCTTCGTTCCCTGCCAATTTACAACTTCTCAACTTGGAGGTGGTCAGCAAATGGAGCCTGGTAAGACTGACCTGGCCACCAGAAAAGACCAAGGCCTTTCCTGACCCACCAATTGTTTGCTCTCAAACTCCTATACTCTAAATCTACCGCCCCTCCCCTCTCTGCTAGCTCCTTGGCACTAGGTATGAGTGGCCAGGCTAATCAGGCAGTGGTGGCACGTGCCTTCAATCCCAGCTCTCAGGAAACAGAGGCCGGTGGAGCTCTATGAGTTTGAGGCCAGCCTGGTCTACATGAGTGAGTTCTAGGAATGATAGTTACATAGAGAAACTACCCTGTCTTCAGAAACTTTAAAAAAAAAAAAGTGTCTGGATAGTGAAAACCTAATCCTGGGAAATGGGCTGGGCTGTCACCAGGCAGCTCCTTTATCCAAACCTGTCTCTGCAGATATCAAAGGACTGCCATCCAAAGAGAGGCCCTGAAGCCTCAAGGCCAATGAGAACCTACTTAAGAGTTACCATGTGTCCTTATACAGACTGGGGCTTCTTAGACCCAGAAGAATCCCCCATAGCTCTGCTGTCCAGTGCTACTGGAGTAGATGCAGAGACCCAGGCCTATACTGGCCTATACTGTGCCTGACAGAACACTTGTACCCCAGCCTGGGATGTCCCCACAAAGCACTTGCCACCAGCAGAGTACTCCTCACCCTGACCTGGACTATGTCCCACAAAGACCACTAGTTCTTTGTCAACTGCCTTCAAAGAACAGTGGGTGCACTCTGGGGATTCTAACAGCCTAACCCAGGTCCTAGCCCTTCCCCCTAAACCCACAGAGGGCATGTCTAGTCACAGTAAACCATCTCTAAAACAGCCACTCTTGGGGGGATGGTGTACAAGATCTTTGCTTGCTTAAAGAGCTTGGCAAGAACACTCAGGTCATGAATGCCAGGCCTGAGCAGTTGCATTCTTACCATGGTGATGAGGAAACTGAGGCACTGGGTGGTGACCCTTTACCTTTTCCACCTTACCTCAAAGTGGCATCTCAACCCCTATCCCAATAGCTCAAGTTCCCAGAGGGAAAGGCCTGGTCCACCTCCCCTGGGTCTCATCCCCTAGCAAGCCCCTAGTTCTTTAAGGCTCATAGAGCCCTGTCATAACCCTCTCAGGGAAAATGAGGCAGAGGCAACCACTGATACAGTAGTAATGTCACCCTGCCAGGGCCATCCTGTCCTGGGCCATCTGTCCCAGGCCTTTCCCAACACTGCCTACCCCAAGCAGACAGGGCAGTATGAGAGCTTCTGGAATCAGCAAAATAGGTCTGTGATGTTCCAAAAGTACCAGGTATCTGGTTTCCCCTCTTCAAGCCAAGATAGGGATCTGAAGGAGCTGGATGGAAGGTGAGAAAAAGCCTAGGATCGATCCACCAGGAGGAAGACTTGTTTGGGTGAAGCTTCACCTCCCTCTGTCTTGAGGAACCATTGACTTGGCCTAGCCTGGCTCAACTCTGCCATCTGTGCAGAGAGCTCCAGGCCTCCACTCCTAATCTTCCCATTTTCAGTGCACACCCTGGGAGGGCAAGGTTGGAGGAATCTCTCCACTGGGCTACTGCCTCTCGGATCAAGGCTCTCAATATTGTGCAAGGCCCTCTGACTAGAGCTCAGATGATCAGAGGAACAGTGATCCAGGAAGGAAGGAACCCTGCCTAGGTGACCCTCATATTGTCCTATTGGTCAGCAGGTGTTGGATTAGGTCAGAAATCTTTCCAGGGTAGATGGTGACCCGGAGCAGGGCCCTTAGCAAAGCAGCATCATATGCTAAGGAAATCAGGGTACAGACATCCCAGGGGCCAGATGAGCCATGCACCTGAGGGAACAGGTAGCCAGGTAGAGAGAGCCAGGCTTGTGCAGAGGGTATCTGTCCACCTGAGTCTGCCCACAGTGAGAGGAGCCATGGCTCCATGTAGAGTTGGGGTTCCAGGACAGGGGTAGTGGTTGACTCTGAGGCCCTTGAAGGCATGCTGAGCAATTATCTGTGAGCTACATGACTGCCCGTAGCTCTCGAGACACTGCGCAGTGGAGTTATAGGGGGGTTGAGGCTTGGTTTCATTCCCTTGGTGTCACCCAGAAGTCCCAGCAGAGCCATTCGCAGCCCTGTGGAGATGCTGCACCCTGCTCCCACAGGACAGGAACAAGCTAATGACCCCGTGTTGGGTAGGCAAAGAGAGAGCACCCCACTGGAGGAAGAGTGGCAGTCCTGTATCAACGACGTGGGATCACTGAAGTGGTACACAGTAGCGTTCCAGCCATTTGAGGGCTCTGTGAGAGGGGCTTGGCCTTGGCCTGCCTGCCTTGGGCCTGGCATGCATGTGTCCCACTATGCTCACCCTGGTATACTTGGACTGGTATGAGGGTGCCTGACCTTCTCTGCCTCCCCACACGCGCACTGCAGCACCACGGTGCGCGGAGGTTGGCCGAGAGAGGGGCCCGGACGCGACTTGGCCTCTGCCTGGTATGCCTGGTCCTCTATGGGCACATGGGGTGGGGACCCCCTGATCTGTTCCAGCCAAAACTGACCCTGCTCAGTTCTGGCCTTCTGGGGTTTCCTGAGCGGGGACTTATTAGGTCAAATATCCCCCTCTGGGTACCAGGGACTTCTTACCACTTTAAACAGGAGAATCCCCTGGCCCCTGAGTCACCCTGTGAAAGGACAGTTCCACCTCGCCCTGTGTCTCGGTTTCATTCTAAAAGGTCAGCGGTGCGCTTTGTTCTCTTTCTTCCACCATTTTGGGGAGGACATCTTTAGGGGATTCCCAGGCCCGCTGAGGTCTTAGGACTGTGGAACAGGAGTTCTTGACAGCCGGGCACAGGTGCAGTGCAGCACCAGTCCTACAGTAAGATGCTCAGGGATCTGCTGTGCCTGCCAGAGCTGTGGGCACCTTTGACTGTGTTGCCTAGACCTCGGCATTTGAGACAGCTGAGAGAGGGTGCCGAGGAAGGGCCCAGGAGGAGGGTGGGGCCAGCGGGGCTGCTTGTGTCTGTCCTTCTATGGGCACAAGGTGGCAGGGCACTGACGTGAGGACATTTCTGAACAGGGCCACAGCTGTCGCCCGATCACCCTGTTCTACACACCCCATAGCTTGTGTCCTTACCCAGCCTGGACAGAGTATCCTTAGAGTCCTTCTTGGGCCCTCATGATACATGTCCCCCCTCCCAGGAGACAGCTCTCACAGAGCCTTTCTGGGGACAATGTGGCCCTGGAAACCCCAGGTTGGCATAAGGATGCTGACCCAGGCCAGCCCAGTCTCTGTTTAGCCTCAGACTCCTTTCCTGGCTGGAGGGTTCCCTGGACAGTTCTCAAACCAGGGTCCACAAGGAAAGTGGGGAGCCTGAGGTTGGCCCTCTGCCCCCAACATGCACCCCTCACAGTGAGGCCTCTTTCCCATTATCTGATAGGACTGAGGCATTCCTGTCTCTCTCCGAGATCTGGAGCCTGACTCCATTTTACAAGGCAGTCTGGAGCCTGCAGGGACTCTGCAACACCTGCTGAGGTGGCCTTTGCTCCTTGAGCCTGTGGGTGAACCCCAAGGACCACACCTTCCTGGACAGTCTGACATCTCTAGCAGCAGGTTCTAGGACTCCAGAGGTCTTACCTCCTTTCTGTTCCTCTTACACACCTGGACCACAGCCCCCACATCCTGCTCCCATGAGGCCTCTCGTCCCTGACTGTAGAATGTCCCCTTCTGCCTCAGCCTGTCCCAGAGACCTGACACTTTCTTCTGAGACCTGTTCCAGCAACTGAGCAGAGCAGGCAACACGGCTTGGCTTAGTCTCCATGTCTGCCCACTGACAGTCCCTCCCCGTGGCCCCCAGTTTATGACCCAACACAGGGAAGAACTTAGCAGTTCTTTAACTCACAGATGCCCTTAGGCAGCTGATGGCCAATGGGCCTCTGCTCACCTCTGTCTGTGGCAGAGGAGTGGCTCCTTCACCTCCTCTGACATTCTCTTCCCATACCCACTGTACCCAACAGCAGTGTCTGGTCCACAAGGGGCCATTGAGAATCGCCGCAGAGCAGCTTCGGGAACCTATGAGACCCGGCCACCTCTGAGTATCTCAAGTCAGGCCAGACCCCTCAGACAAACCTACAGGTGAGGGGTCAGCAGCCTGGCCAGGATTCACCACTCCAGTTTCTCCCAACATAACTGTTGCTCTCTCCCACTGATCAGGCCACATCTAGGCATGCCCAGTCCCTTCCATCCAAGCATCTACCTCCTTTGTTCTGGCTATAGACCCTAGCCAGGGATCTATCCTTGCCCAGTTAGGCCAGTTAAGCTATAGAGGTAGATAGAGGAGACACAGACATCTATGGTGAAGAGGGGGTTTCTTCAGAACCTCCAAGTCCCCAGTGGGTAGCCACTTTCCAAGACTCTGTCCCTGCAGGACTTGGCTGCCTGCTGTGGGGCTTACCCTTTGCTGTCTTCTACATGCAGCTCTTCCTGCTCCTCGCAGCTTGGATCGCTGGCAGCCTCCGCCATGAGCCTGATGTCTTTGGTGTGGGTGCACTCTTTGTGGCTCCTAGTGCTTCTCTGTAGACAGGCTGTGGCCTAGAGCCCCCACCCCAGCAAGTTTCACTTCCTCCTTCCGGCAGCAGGTTAAGGTTTGGAACCTATTGGGACTTGGGTTGGGGTGTTGTTTTTTGACTATGTTGCTGCAAGAGAAGAAGAAGAAAAAAACTAAACCCAAACCACTTATCAGGAAGTGTTGAGCAAGCTGCAGCCGCCTGGGGTGACAGAAAAGGGCTGGGGGCAGAGGTGGGTAAGGATGCTCCTCACAGTTCCGGCTCATGTAACTGGGACACCCTGTGTATCTCTAGGGTTTCTACCAGCAGTCCTGAGAGTAGCTAGCTCTCCCAGTGTCCAGAATCCATGGTCCCTTCAGCATCTGTGGACTCTGCTTTCAACTGCTTTACACGGAAATTCTCGGTGCTTCCATGTGTGCTCACAGAACGTGGTGGAACCAACCAATTCTTGTGATTTCAAGGCCTTGGACACTCAACTCGTCTTTGCTTTCCAGCCATGTCCAGGATCCTACACATGGCGCTCTGTAGTCTAGAGCTTGCCTCAATCTGTCCCCACTCCTAGCTGCTGGACACCTGCGTCTCCTTCTTGCTCTGTCAGTTCAGTTCTCTTTAATCCTGTTTTTGTGCTATGGGTATTTGGAACCAATCTCGGAGTTGGTTGATGTTCCCAGCCAAGATGGGGTGGGTCATGGGTTATCCTGAGATAACCAGGACAGTAGCAGGACCAGGGGATGGACAGAGGCTTTTCGGAGGAAACCCAAAGGACTCTGGGTCATCAAGGAATGTTGGAGAGTATGAAGACCAGATTCTAAAGCTCCAGTACTTGGGTTGCGGTGTCACTGGGCCAAGTTGGGGCAGTCATCGTATGGCAGAGGCTCCCTGCTTCAGATCTGCTGGCCCAAGAGATAGAAAGAAAGGAGCCAGTGCCATCTCAGGCAGCACTGGCCAGTGGGTAGTCTCAGGAATCCAGCTGTGAAGTCTTTCAGGGGAAGAGGGACAAGAATGCAGGAGAGAGCCTGGGGCTGTTGGGAAACTCAGTGGAACCCTAGAGTGGCATCCAGAAGCAGACCAGTGCTTGCAAACCTGCCTGGAAGCCATGAGTCCTTTCTTACCCATGTGGCCTAATGGTGGCAAAGCCTGGCTCACTCTATCCCAATCCTGAGGAAGAGACACAAAGAAGAACCAGGTGAGCAGTGTCCGGTAGGCTGGGCCAGACCCCTGCCTGCTTCCTCTTTAGTCTCCTGTCCCTTTTTTTTTGTTAAAGATTTATTTATTATGTATACAACATTCTGCCTCCATGTATGCCCGCATG
>LOJH01024542.1:15798-27892 GCA_001685095.1 Ellobius talpinus
ATCATCATCATCATCATCATCATCATTATTATTATTTTGCTGAGACAGGGTTTCTCTATGTAACAACAATCCTAGCTGTCCAGCTTTTGTAGATCAGGCTGGCCTCAAACTCACAGAGATGCTCCTGCCTCTGCCTCCCAAGTGCTGGGTTTAAAGGCATGTGCCACCACCACAGGCATGATTCTTAAATTGTAGCTGAGGTGGACCTGGAACTCCCTATAGGCTTCCTGCCTCCACAGTCCTCTTGCTGGAAGTGCAGGTGTGCCCTTACATTGGAAGTTTTCTATTTTCTCATTTTGTGTGTGTGTGAATGTGTGTATGTGCATGTGTGTGTGCATGTGTGTGTGCATGTGTGTATAGACACATTGTTACCGATTTTGTGTAATGCAATCATTATTAACGACTCCAGATCCAAATGTCACCTTTCTGTATGATTCTTCTACAACACACATCCCTGATGCTCCACAGCAATGCATGACAACTGACAATTAAGGCAATGGATAAAAGGGGAGATGAGTTGGGGAAGAATATGTTACAAGTTCAGTGGAATACATGGAATACATGTATTCATATGGAGCAAACAATCTCTATTTACTGTAGTAATTTTCTAGTCAGTTCCACTGAATTAATAGTTATTTAGATTTATAACTTCAGTTGTAGAAAGAAAGTCAGCTGAAGGCATCAAAAGAAAAGACTCAGGGTTGTTTCCCAGGGTGTGAACTCCTTCATTAAGGTTCAAAGAAGTAGTGAAACATGCTAGGATATTCAGTTGCAATTAGACTGGAAAAGTTATTAGATACGATCAGTTAAAATGAATATGTTTGGTTGTGCGTTTCATCAAGTCAAAACAGAAATTTTCCCTTTATTGAAATAAATTCACAGGTGCTTATATACACCTTCATAAGACTTGATAAAGTAAAAGAAATCTATTTTCACGGTAGAACTTTTCAAATATAAATTTTTATGCTTATAGTGCATATAATTACATCATTAGTGAGAGGGATAGAAGTTTCTTTTGCGAAGCAGCATTTTGTATACATGTTAGTTTACAACATATCATTTGGGCATGTATGTATGTGTGCATAAATGTCAGCACATATTTTTGTGCATGTATGTGTATGGAAGGGAACACTTTATCCCATTTGTGGGTGGAGTGTGGATATTGATCACTTCCTATCTAATTATATCTTATAAAATTAATATTTATATTTTAAATTACTGCTAGAAAACAAGAGACTGGAAAAGAGGACTTGAGAATAGACAAAATAAAGGGGTTAAATTAGAGGGAGGTAAGTGTTAAAAACATGGGAGATAGAGCACTGAGAACCAATGTTGAAAGAGTGGGAAGGGAAGTGGGAGAGGGAGATGTGTTTATGACAGTGAGCAGGCTTTTTTATTTCATTATTTGGAATAATTTTTAAATATTTTTTCTTATTTCAATTTGTCCTTTTGTAGATAAGTATGAAAAAATACTTGTTTTAAGCTTCATTTCTTTAAAGCCAGCCTTAACGTATATAAAATCTCACAGTATTGTGATATTACTCAGCAGCAATTTTCTATTTTATACCACAATTATTAATGTAATTAAATGAAATTTTTTTTCAAAATTTTCAGAATAAAGAAAATTCTTGAGTATATATAAACCACACAAAGTTTCCAATCTTGCTTGTCTAGGCATGTACTGTCAACTCATATTTTATAAAGTGATTTGAATATTTTTTCAATTCCCAGGATATCAGAAAAATTTGAAACTCTGTAGATATTGATACTTATATGTATATGTTTATACATATATAATATAATCGAATAATAATTATTAACTATTATATATTTTAGTAGACTCTAGTAGCATGACTCTAATAAAGATGGTAGCACATGGCTCTTTGTAATGGCAATGAGGACATAGACTCATTTCCAGAATCACAGTTACATTCAGAGACTGACTGTTCCAGTCAATTCTACGGATGCACAAACTGTTTTATAAATGAGTATATCCAAAGGAAAGTAAATTTCACCATGTACAGATGTGATCATTCAGGTTTCCTTGGCAGGAACCATCTCATTAAATGTGTGCCACAATGTTCATATTATGTCATGTGCAGAAGTGAAAAAAATTAATGGATACATGGAAATTATCATGTTTCCTTTGTTTTGAAGTGCTGTACTTAAAACAGTTCTCACTATAAGTAAAATATATCATTTATAATAAAATAATTATTGATAATTAAATTTGACAAAAATAAAACCATAAATTGTAGATACTTATCAAATATCTACACAAATTTGATATTACAGTTACAAAGAGTAATATCTTAGTAGGCGAACACAACAAAGTTTTAGGTTTTATTCCAAGTTTCCTGCCATACTTAGATTCCTGCAATTATTCATCTCAAATGTCTTCAAAAAGACTTGTATGTTTGCCAAAGAAAAGGCAGAAGACCTGAAAAACTGAGTAGGGAGGTAATAGAGAACACATCTCTTTAAACTTTTGATGAGAAATAAGCATGCAGCCCAACTGATATATTAGGGAGTTAAAAATATAACCTGGGATTTATAAGTCAAAGATAACTAGCTATGGTAAAAATGGAACAATATCTACTTAACACCATCCTCAATTTTCTTATAATTTTAGCAATAGCTGAAACTATATTTCAATGAAATGAGAAGGAAAAATAAGTAGCAAAGGGATCTTTGCCACATTTCATTATGCTTGACTAACACTCTAAAACTTATTCCACTTTCACTCAATTGATTCCAGTAAAAAGAATGAATGGATTAAACCTAATTGTTTTTGTTCAACTATCAGCTCTTCCACTTACTAATTTAGAGACTTAACTCAAAGTTTTCAATATTTAATTGTACAATCCTTAGAAGGGCAACATTGTCAAATTCTCTGGCAATTTAGAACAGTAAATGAAATGACCTAATATGCAAGCTACACTTATAGGACACTTATAGGACAATTTCAACTTTTATTTATTTATTTATTGTATTAATACATAGCTCAGTTTGGCCTTTGCTTCACCTTCCTTTTCTTAATTTTAGTTTTTATTTTTTCTTTACTTTTTTTCACTTTTATCACAATTCCTAGTTTCACGAGATTCTGAACAAATATTTTCCCCTTATTTTATCATAATTCCTAAAAATATTGTTCCTTTATTCATGCTCTTTGCTCTTCATACTTCCCTTTGTCTTTCTGAGTACTAACACTATCCAGTAAAAAAATGCCTGAGGGTCTGGGGAATAAGAAATTGCATCCTAACTCAGTCATTCACAAGTATTTCATCTTTGGAAATTAATTAAATAGTGCTCTCATTTGTTTACCGAAAGTCAAAATGTTGCCCACCCCATAGTTTTTTATAGTAGAATTCATGAGGACTGTGCGTATTTAATACAGTCATCATATTTCCAAAAAAATAGTTACTGTTTTGAAAAATGAGTCATTCTTAAATTTTCATGTCAGATTTTGTATCTCCTTTAGTGCAAACTATGGAAGTTTTTTTAATAACTATCAACAATATGGTTCAAAAAATTGGCATGACCTAAGAAATAAAAGATATAGATCCTCACAATGATATTACAAGTTAGAATGATATAGTCATTTTTCTTTTATGTAGAATTTTTATTTTAAAAATTTAGTTTATTTTTTACTGTTTTATGTTTTAGAGATTTTTGAAATTATTTTCTTCAATATTTTGTCTCTTTTCTTTTCTTCTAGGAAAAATTTGCATCTGACACTGATTGCTCTCTTTCAAATTCATGACATCTTTTTTCATTTTTTATTGCAACTTGGATATGTGTGTACTTAGTCATATATTACTAAATATAACATGCTCTGCTTGTTTAATCTTTATTGTACATATGCTTTCAGGGCTGTACATATATATATATATATATATATGACTAATTTGTGTGCTGCTTCTTAGGGAAGACTATTTCTCCCAGTCACATCTCTTAGTTGCCTTTAATTCTTTGTCTAGACTTAAACCCGTGGAATCTTTCCAGCACCCACTTGTGACTTCTATTTTAGATGCCATTGCTCAGATCATGTTTAGGTAATCATTTTTATAAAACTGTATGAATGAAGCTTCTGAAATTACTAAAAGATGAAATCTCACAGCAAAGTCCATGATCCTCTATCCTTTTAATTTTTCTCTTTCTTTTCCTCTTATAAAATCAAGTCCCAAAGGATAAACCAATCTATCTTAGCAATACTCATCACTAAAGCATTACTGATACAAGGAATATAAGAACAATCAGTTCATAAAATTTGTTGCTCAATTTCAGGACTAATCTAGACATCTTAATCTTATATACACCTAGAGCCCTCATAATACTGTTGACTGTTGTTTGGTGTTTTTTGTTTTTGTTGTTTGTTTTGTTTTTCTCTTGGGTGCATGGAATTCAAACTCATGTGCACAGTCTTATATAATAAGCATTTTTGTGGCTAATTTCAAACCTTCAAGAATATTATCTGAATACTATCTCACAAATAATCAAAACTAAAAGAAGGTTTGAAAAATACTTTATGAGAACGGCATTAAGCACAACATAATCCAAATATTTAATGTAACTCTTAAAATGTATATATGGATAGGTTATCAAATAAGTGTTGACAGAAAGCTGTTACTACTAAAAACATAATTGTTTTAAATCTATGCTATCTGGAAGATTTTATAGATTTTTTAAAATCAATTTATTTTGATTCTCATAATTTACACTCATCAATGTATACAGTGAACACCACTGTGATATTTCAAACAACATTTATCTTTTGCTAGTCAAATGCAGCTGACTTTTTTTTCACACAACTAACCTTTAGTAATCATTATTCTACTTTCTTGCTGACATGCCTTTAGGCTGTAATTATGTGAAAAGTTGGAAACTGCTCTATTATGCTAAGTTTATTTTATTTGCTATCTTCTAGTATAATATACTTTCTATATTATAGATTTCTTCTTATTAACCAAGATTTATACTCATCCCTAAATTTATTTTAAATTTTTTGCATTCTCATTTAAAGGAGATCACAAGAGAGTATTGAATATAAAATCTACTTCCCATATTTAACTATAATTCTGAAAAGAAGATGAGATTCCCACAGAAATGGCAGGATTGGGAGCAGCAAGATCACTGTTGGGGTTTGGGCAAAGTCCCACATCTCAGCATGGATTCACCCCTTGATTCACTGCACCTGTGCTGAATGGCCTTCGACCAGAGTTAATCCTGTAAAAGGGAAAGAACATTGAGCATTAAATGATAATAGTGAAGCCTGAAGAACAATATACTGTGGCAATCTCCTAATACTTGATTGCATTATTTAGTCATGTTTGAGACTAGGAAAAAAAGCTTCATTTTATTTAGAAATTTGAATTAGCATGGGAGTACTTGCTTTTGTGAACCTAATTTAAACACATTATTTGGAAGAATGAGTCAACAATTAATTTATTTTTGTTGTTATCTTCAGGTACCACTTATAATTAATAGCTTTTGGCCAGTAAACTTTTGAGAAAACCATAAAAATTTGCATATAATATCTCAAGTGACCCTTAGAGGGTTGTAGAGGGCAGAATTTGCAAAGTATACAGGTTAAGAAAGAGGCTTCATTTGATAGAAAATTCTTGAAAATTATTAGGAAATATGTAGGTGTCATAGGAAATGTATAAACAATAATATGGTGTTGCTGGCAGGAATGAATATGTTGAAAAGGAACTAAGAATTAAATAGTTTTGCAAAAATGTCTTTCCCAGAGAACTCTAACTGAATCTCTGAGGCATCCAGAGAAAGAACTTAACACCTGAAGAATTGGTTTCATCCTCTCTGATGACCTTGCAAGCGAGACTTGGAGCTGAGACAGTGGTGAGATGGGGCCCACACTTTGCTGGACTGCTCAGTTATGCATACATTTAAGGCATATCCTTAGGTCAGGACACCCATGATGGCCTTAAGCAAGTCCCTGCATCTTCACTCCATTGTGGTCACATTGAATAAATCTCCCTTTACTGCATTTCACTATTACTTCTATCTCTTTATTTGGTTGTCAAAAACACATGACCTTATCTAGATTGTTAGGGCAGCAGGCTGTGAACCCCATGTTCCATAACAGGGGAAAGTAAAGATATCCATATCCAATGTCCAAATTAAATATTTTTAAAGGATTCAAGATACAACCATTGTTAGGCAAAGAAAGATAAAATTCTATCTTTCCTCATACATGAACCATAAATTGAAAAAATTATTCATATTCATAATTTTTACATTAAATTCTTGGCTTTTGCTTTCCTGGTTCAGTAGCTAACTTAAGTTTTTACCTCTTCCAACTATCTTCTTTCTTAAATCACCATCATAATTTCTCCCCGAACGAGCCTACATACTGAAATGTAGTGTCATTCCTTCTACTATTTCTGAGAAAATGAGTATAAAAATAGAGACCTGTGACATATATGCATTACCACAGGCATTACAGCTCTGGAGTTAGACTTAAACGTCCCATGTCTTCTGTAAACACTGTAGAGCTATTTGTGCTGACTGCTTAAGGCAATTATCTCATTTCTTTTTGTCTGTGTGTGCAGCTCTGTCTCCGTTCTATTCAAGCACTGCAAGAAAGTGGCTATGTGTCATAAATTGTCTCCATTCCAGTCCCTGGTAGATTATCTTTGCAGCAAACAGAGAGTCATCACATTCACTTTAAAATCAATTATTAAGAATCAGCACATCTTTGCTATCATATTCCACTTACCTCTCCCTTCTGCAAAGTAACCACAGTTATCTTTTCTTTTCCTTCTTTTTGTGTTGTCCAAGTGAATGCCCATGAAAATACTCTGACATCTATCTTAAATCTGCTGCTATTGACAGTTATATGGCTCAGCATTTGGACTGCTGACTCCTCACATCTCTTTTGAAATACCGTGTCCTGGAGGCTTTTGTGAATTATCTATACATCCCTGTACAATTCACTCAGTTGCTAATTCTTCTTACCTCTACTAACTCTGATGCAGTTAATTTTGTTCTCTTTTGACTAAGTGAACTCTCTTTGTGGAATTATATTATTTCTTTACTAATAAATTCTTCTTATGAATTCTGCTATTCTCACCCTTGAGCTAGGGTTTTCAAAAAGGAAAACACACTATGTGTACAGATTATCTAGATATTTGCTTTTATTCTCAATAAAGATGTACCACACCAAAGTTATTTTCTTTCCAGTTTTTTAGTGTATCTGAACTTCGGAATGTTGCTCTACCACAGAATGGCTAGGGTGACAGTTCAGTTTTCAAAAGTCCTTACTGCTCTTTCAGTGCTCATAGGTTAAGTTCTCAGCACCGACATCGTACTCTCGAGCTTCCCTAAAGCCAGTTCCTGGGAAGCCTATTGTCTTTTCTGCAACCTTAGGCAGCAGGCACCCATGTAATATACATACATACAGGGAGACAAAACAGTCACACACATAAAGTAAATAAATTGAAAATCGAAAAGAAAATGCCACAGTAACTTGTAAAACAAAACAAAACAAATAAAAAACAAAGGGAAATAGTGAATGTGATGTAAAAAGAGACCAAAATAATAACACTCTAATTTGTAGTGCTACAAAGATGTCATTCTATTCTTCATGTTAAAACTAACCGTAGATTTAGATTTACAAGTTGTATTGGTTGGAGTTGTCTTAGTTATGATTACTGTTACTAGTATTAAGTTACATGACCAAAAGCAATTTTGATAGGAATGTATTTATGTGTCCTAAACTTCCACTGTACACTGGCTTACTTCTCATAGCTACACAGGCCCTTTTTTTTTAAACAGAACTCAGAACCGCCTACCCAGTGTTGGCAACACCTACAGTGGTCTGGGCCCTCCCACATCAATCACTCTAAGTTAAAAAAATGCTATCCATAATTACCAACACCCTGATCTTATGAAGACATTTTTTAAAATGAGGGAATTTTTTTTCCTCTTAAAATTGGCTTGTGTTAAGCCCTTATAAAACTAGCCACCATAGAACTTCTTGGGGAAGAAGAAATAGCTACATGTGCATAGAGAAATGATTGGAGAAAAATATACAATAAATAGGCTAATACGATAAAGGCCAGATTATACAGGCCCGAGTCGACATTTTGGATGAATCTGGGACTACAATTTGTGGATACAACATGCAGACTTTACTACAAAAGTCCGGTATATGAGAGAGTTACAACCCTTGTTCTAATCAGGTGTTCAACTGTTGAGTCAAAGTCCAGACACTTTATGGAGGACTATGTGTTTTATTCACATTACTATCAAGATGTAAAGGAAGCGTATGGAAGAAAATAACAAATATCTAGAGGAGAGCTTGAGTATTTATCTGTGACCTGTGTGTACACCTTGTTAGTAGAAAATAATAAAATATTTCATAAATAGTAAAATGTATTTATAGTCTTATTCTTGATAAGCATCCCAATAAGGTTTCGAAAAATATCATTGACTATGTTAGGGTTTCTATTGTTGTGCAGAGCTACCAAGACCAAGGAAACTTCTAAAAAGGAAGACGGTTAATTGGGACTGGCTTGCAGTTTTAGAGGTTTAGTCTGCTATGCTTATGGTGAGAAGCACAGTGCTCAGTTCTACATCTTGGTCCACAGGCAGCAGAAGGAAACTCTGAGCCGTACTGGGCATAGTTTAAGCATGCATAAATCCTCAAAACCCACCTTCACAGTTACACACTTACTCCATCAAAGTCACACCTACACCAGCAGATCCATATCTTCTAATATTGTCACACATTATGAGCCAAACACTAAAAAAAAGTAAGTCTATGGGGGCCATTCCTACTCAAACTACCATAATGCCTTTGCAAAAATTTGTTTCTCCAAATACCCTTACTTAACAAAAAGAAATGCATGAATATATATATATATATAGAGAGAGAGAGAGAGAGAGAGAGATTCTCAGTAAAAGAAAATATATTCTAGTCTTATTTTTAAAGGCCTTATATATTTCATTCATATCAAAATATCTGATTCAATAGCACATTTATAAAACAGGCATATAGGACTCCTACTTTGCATTTCATTTGCAATAAAACAATATAAAATTTTAGATTCTTGTCTGTATGAAGTGATTACCATTAATGACTAAAGAAACTGCTTTTGACCTATGTCAAGGCAGAACTTAGCTAGACAGGGAAACCTAAACTGAATGTTGGGAAGAAGAAGACAATGTAACAGAGAAGCCATGTAGCTGTGCTGGAGACAGAGGTTGCAACTTTACCTGGTAAGCCACAGACACACAGTGATACAAAGATTAATGGACATGGGCTAGTTTAGGATAAGGGTTAGACAGAAATATGCTTAAGCTATTGGTCAAACAGTATTGCAAATAATATGGTTTCTGTGTGCTTATTGTGGGGGCTGAGCAGCCAGGAATGAACAGTGGCCTCTTTACATCATAAATTGTTGAAACAGGAATAAACAATAATAGATTTTTTTAACATTTTAACATATTTTTGAACTAATTTAATACCCATTTGCTTTCTCTACCATAAAATACAACTTAAAACCATTCTTAAGTGTATAGCTGCTGCATATCATATTACATTTCATATATATTATCTGAATTATTATATATTGTCAATTTCAAGTGTTTTTTATATTATAGGATATAACAAGTCTTTATTGCTGACCACCAGGTACCAAATAATGACACAGGGACTCATTATTAATTGTGAAAGCATGACCTAAGTTTAAGCAGAATAACTCTTATAATGTAACGTATTTTTTATCTACATTTTGCCATGTGGCTTGATTACCTCTTCTCAGAATGGGGCATCAACTTGCTCCAAGTCTGCTGGCATAATCCATGCCTATATTCCTCCTCCTCTTTTTTTCTTTCTGCCTGGAAATCCTCCCTAATCTTCATGCCTAACTATTGGCCAAACAGCTTTTTATTATACCAATCACAGCAACACATCTTCCGACAGTGTGCAAATATCCCACAACAGTAGCAAACTTGCAACAGTGAAGAATGGCTTTTTCTACCTTGAAACTTCACTGATGTTTAAGTAAGTGAAAATGGGAACATAAGTTCCTGGTTTTTAGAAAAGATAACTTCAGTTCTCCGTATTACACAGATGACTCATTATTCATTCAAGTATTTTTCATATTGGACATAATTCAGTTGTTTTTGCTGAAAATTCTTAGAAAAAGTTAAGTTTGATTTTAACTCTGTCTTGTTAAATTATAGCAATCCATCATCTTTAATATATTTTAAACTTTATATGCATTTTATGTAAAAAATATATAAATCCTTCATCTGATTTGATTTTTTATAACTTTACATGTCATAGAATATAAACATAATAAGAGAATGACATTTTATTATGTATACTCTTTGTGTGCCTTATAAATATATTTAAATTAATTTGAAGTTTAATGATATTATGCATATATTTTCTATATCCATTTTATTTTCATTTTTAAATAGTTATTCAAAATTATGTCACTTTGTATTTAAAAGTTTGTAAAAATTTTTATGAAATTTATTCAAAAGTTGTATTTCTGATTATGTATATATTCATGTGTGTTTGTTTTAGTTTGTTTGTGTCCCATTATTCATACATGTGTGCATGTGTGTAAAGTTCAGAAGTCAACTTTGTTTCATTTCTAAGCAAAATTTCATATATTTTGTAAAATAGAGATTTTCAGTGATCTATGGAAGTCACAAAATCACATAGTTATTCCGATCAATTACTTATAGAGATCATTTAGTTTCTGCTTTTCCAGAACATGAATGTGGAAGATAAGAAAAAGATAGCAGCTGTCTAATGGAATTCTCCAAAGAGGATTGGTGCAATAGCATCTTCAGAGAACTGAAAAATATGGAAAGACAAGTGATCAGTGTCATAACTCAAGTGACTGAAGGAGAGAAGGTATTAAGTGTCTGACCCATCTTTGGTTTCTTCAATGATTGTTACCTTTTGGTCAAGAAAATGTTCTGTTGTGTGACACATGGATTGAAAATGAAGGATGACTACCCAGATGAGTTTTCCCCAGAAGGAAGCATATACTACCTAGGGTGTTTTCCAGAAAGTCAAAGAGCTGTGATAGACTAACCTGTCTGTCAAAGTCCAGGAAAACAGGACCATGTTCCATGAATTGAGATCCCAGACAGCTGTCTGAGCTTTTGCTCCCTCAGGGATGAAATTTGGGGGTAATTGAGAGTATCACCCCATCCCCTCTGATAGCAACATCAGGTAAAAGTTCATGATCCTTACAGTCTATGAATAAGACTTCTTAGTTTATTTTCCATTGCTAAACTGCAGTATGTAAGATTTTTTAAGAAAAAGTAAGGATTGAGGAATGTAAGCAGAATATATATATATATAGTGTGTGTGTGTACATGAAAATTTCAAAGATTAAAATTAAGGAAGATATTTTAAACTTGCATATGCAAATCAATTTTGGGTTTTTACAGTTGTAAATTAAAACTAGGTACTACTAATCTTATAATCAAAATAACTGTGAATAAATAGAAAAAGTAATTGCATATATTTATTGAAGGCTGTAATTCATTAGCAACACTGAGATGTTGATACTCTTAATTGTATATACAAAGCAAAAGGAAAGAATGGAAATCAATGACTTAACATTCTATTAAAAAATCTAAGAAAAATCGAATGTAAGGAAAAAAATCTAGAGTAGGAATCAATGAAAACAAAGGAAAACATAGTAAGGAGCAAGTCAACAAAGATAACACAGTCAACCTAAATGAAACTTAATATTGCACTTTTGGTAAAATTGTGAGAGAAAAATTAAGGGAAAAATTTCCTACAAAAATAGCAAGAAGGACATTTCTGCAAGTTTTAAAGATATTAAAATGGTCACAAATGTACATTATCAATAACTTATTTTCAAATCGTACAGTTGTTGTAAAATTTACAGTTAATGTAAACTAATTATATCCCCAAATAATTATGTTGTGAATCCCAGTTATATATATATAAGCTGTAGAGAAACAGAGAGGGAAATCATAGAAACTTCATCTTTTAAGATAGCAACAAATAGCATAAAGAATCTTGGGGTAACTCTAACCAAGAAAGTGAAAGATCTATTTGACAAGAACTTTA
>LOJH01024543.1:0-19074 GCA_001685095.1 Ellobius talpinus
AAGAAAGAAAGGAAGAGAGGAAGAGGAAAAGATTTATGTTTTTATTTTAACTGTGTATCTCTGTGGGTCGTGCATCCAATGCTAGCTGGTATGTTAGAGGCCACAGGAGCCAACGGAGTCAACGCAGCTGGAATCACAGGCTGTTGTGAGCAGCTCAACATGGCTGCTGGGAATCAAACCCAGGACCTCTGCAGGAGCAGTGTGCCCCCCACCCCCGTCATCTTCAGCCTGATAGGGGCCAGGATTGGGCTGTGTCTTGAACAGAGGACAGGGATGGCAAGAAGGCTCCGGGTAAGTAGGTTCACTGTGTAAACCTGGTGACCTGTATTTAATCTCTGGAATTCATGGAAAGGTGGAAGGAGAGAAGCAGCTCCACAAGCTTCCTCTGACCTCCAACCTCCGCATGTACACTGAGGCATGCATCCTCACACCAAAATAAGACTATATAAATCATCTTCTAAAGAAAATACAGTACCTCTTCTCTCCTCCCTCCTCCCTTCTCTGCTCTCCACAGCTCTGTGGGGCTTCATGATGGCCTCAGGAGGGTGCACCCTTCCACACCCCAGACCGTGGAAGAGCACTGGGCTCCTGGGACTGTCAAGGAGTCAGGCCATCTGCAACCTAACATGTAGGAAATTTCCATTTTGCCAAGTGACTAATCGTGAGGTGTTTGCTGCAGAAGCCCAGCCCCCTAACGCTGGTACAGCCTATTGATTTATTCAGACAGTCTCACTATGTAACCTAGCTTGTCTGGAACTCAGAATGTACACAAGGTTAGTCTTGAACTCACAGAGATCTGCTTGCTTCTGTCTACCAAGTACTGGAATTAAAGGCACACACCACCATGCCCAGCCTTTTTATATATGTTTTTGTCCTGAATATTGAACCATGACTACATATTAAGCATCTGCTCTACTACAGAACGACACAACCTTGAGATTTTTACATATAAGTGTGTGAGAGGGGCTTTCCTCTTCTCCATATTCCCCAATCCTTCAATATTATCAGGTCTGTTCTCTGAGTGTCAGAGAACATCTTTTCAGGTAGATAAAATACACAGCTCAGCTGGGCAGTGGTGGCTCATGTCTTTAATCCCAGCACTCGGGATTCAGAGGCAGGCGGATTCAGAAGTGAGTTCTAGGCCAGCCTGGTCTACAAGAGCTAGTTCCAGGACAGGTTCCAAAGCTACAGAGAAACCCTGTCTCGAAACTACCAGGTCAGTCCATTGCCCCCGTTTATGTCAGATGGAGACCACACGTGAGTCTTCCCTGGTAGATACCCTCTTCATCCTTCCAACTGACCATTCTCAGATGGTTTCTCTTCTGTTTGATGAAGGCTCTGCCGAGCTCAGGGAAGCACAGGGAACTCGATCCTAGGGGGAAGGTGAGGAAATGCTGAGAGAATAGGTGAGCTTCAGCAGTCATGTTGGGCTACAGACATCTTAACTGCTCTAAGCCCTTGTGAAATGGCCTAGTATTGACTGCTCATGGGTTTACAGGGAGAATTAGGAGCACAGATTATTGGCTGGGGGTGTAGCTCAGATGGTGGAGCACATACCCAGTATGCACAAAGCCCTGGGTTCGATCCACAGCACTATTTAAACCAAGTGTGGTCAGTGAGTGCCAATCTCAGCATTTGGACGGTAGAGACAGAATGGTCAGAAAGGAGTTCAAGGGCTTCCTTGGCTAGGTAGGGAACTTGAGGCCAGCCTGGGCTATGAGAACCTTTCTCAAGAAAAAGATAACAGAGTGCATATTAAGTAGCTAGCAATTTTTTAAAAAAATATTTTTTTTATTTTATGTGCACATTTGTCTGTGTGAGGGTGTTGGATCCCTGGAACTGGAGTTATAGGCTTTTTTTTTGAGACAGGGTTCTGTAGCTTGGCTCCTGTCCTGGAACTAGCTCTTGTAGCCCAGGCTGGTCTCGAACTCACAGAGATCCGCCTGCCTCTGCCTCCCGAGTGCTGGGATTAAAGGTGTGCACTACCACCACCACCACCACTGGCTCACATGTTATTACTATGGAGATGGTATGGGAAAGTCACAGGGACAGCTGGAGAAGAGACCTGCATGACCTTCCCATGGCCAGGAAGAGAGCAGAGGAGAGGAAACTGTGGTCATAAAGAGGAAGAGAGGCAGAGCTGGGGTGACATCAGGGGAGGGAAAAGAGGACAAACCCGTGATGGCCACGCCAAGCATGAGGGAGGGTGGGGAAGCAGCTGAGGTGTCTATCAGCTGCCTGCAGCTCATACAATCCTGTGCCCATCTTGCATGTGCCCCGCCCAGGAGCCTCTGCCCAGGGTTAGGCACTGTCAGTGTCAGGACCGTGTTACCACGCTATCAGCTGCTGTGTCCTGCCTGCCTAAGAGGGAAGAAGGGATGCAGCTGCTGTCACAGCAGGACTTTCTCCAGCCTGGAGGTTCTCTGCCTGTGGTGGTGGGAAAGAGCTGAGGCTCCTGAGACAGGCAGGCTGGGTTCTGCCCCAGTTCCTGCGCGGAGGTGCTGCTGAGTGAGCTCAGCAAGCTGGGTGACTCATCTTAGCTTCCTCTCCTTGTCTGTTCAGTATGGATAACAGGACTGTTAGGATGAAGGACGGAGATCTGTGTCTGGCATAAAGCAAGTGTCCAATAAATGTTAGTCACCACCAGGGCTGGCTTCCTGGCCAGAATATACGGCAGTCTCCTGAGACTCCGATGGGTACCACGCTGGACTCAATGCTTTCTCACTTCTACCTTGAGATTCTTACATATAAGTGGCTGCTCCTACTCTCGGGACATTCATTTATTGAAACCTCTGGTCAGAGGTGGGGGTAACTAGCAGCCTATTGGAGATGTAGGACTTTGGAGGGTCTCGGGGGGCCTCGAGGTGTTTGAGTGCAGTGCTGTGGGAGTGTGCCATGTGGCCGCCAGTCAGAGGCTCAGGAGAGTGAGACTTGCATATGCTCTCACTGGGCCCTAGAAGAGAGGGGACATGCTTACTTCTTTTGGTCATCTACCTGGTGTATCTCAAAGCAAACACCTCCCCTGCTGCCCCCTGGATCTGACCCTTGGACACCCAGGCTAGAAGCCATGTCCAGGCTCAAGAACACAGAAGTCATCAGACCTTCTTCAGGACAAGGAAGACCATTTTCTGGTGATACACAACACTTCCCTGAAGGCTTGCATACTTCAGATTGGGACTGGTTATGGGGGTATCACAGAAGAAGGGGTATTAACTGCTGCTTATGGTGGCCCCAGGAGCTGGCCTAGCCCTGGGGAAAGAGCAAGCTCCAGTAGCTTAGACTTTAACCCCAGGCTAGCATGTGTTGAAACAAATGGAGGGTGGGCAGTGCTTGGAGCCCTAGCACCAAGCCTCAGGAGGTGTGGAGCCTCACAGATCCCTGGAGCCAGGATGCCCTCAGGCACCACACTGAGGAATGAACTCCCATAAGCCAGTTCAGGAGGCCCCTCTTAGGAGCCACTGTCCGGCTGCTCTCTGAGTTCCAGGACTGAGTTCCTGGGGGCAGGGAGCAGATGTCTTCTGCCCAGTGAAACCCACCACCACCACCACCAGACCCCAGACCCTGCCTCAGCCTCCCCGGCTGGGCTATCACAGCTTAGCTCCCACTCTGTTTCCCAGGCCTTCCTAGATGACCCAGGGGAGAGACTGAGGGTGGCCCGGCCTGGCAGATGGGGGCTGGCCCTGGAAGAGGCCCCTCTTCTTCCACCTCCGGCCACCTGTCTTGAGTCCTCAGTTCTTCCAGACAGCTGGAGAAAGGCCCCTAGAGCCTCTGCCTAAGGGGGACTGATGTGGGAACACAGCTCTCAGGGAGCCAAGCCAAGGCTGAGGGGAGGCCCCCAGAGCTGACGGGGACGCCGTGTGTGCTTGGATGGGGGTGGGGTGCGCCGGGGAGAGGTAGGGATTGGGGTGGGATCACAGAACGGAATGCAAAGCTTGTTCTCCTCGGGGCACAGCTGTTTGTTTTGATCCCCTTGTCAGCGGCGGCCTGTTCCTTATCTCAGGGCTCAGCCCAGACTCCACCTCCTCCTCTGTTGCTGAGCTGGGGAGGCAGACTCTGCGGGATGCTGCCTGGCTTCCTGCTCCCACTGCAGTTCTTCCCCACCCCGTCACCCTTGCAGCTCCAGGCTACTCCAAAGGACTACAGGAAGCGGAAGCACAGGCTGGCCTTCTTCAGACCTACTCTGGGCCCCTCCGAGGGTAGCTGCTCCCTCATCTCACCCAACCCGCCCCAATTGTCATGATGGCCTGAGCTGGTCACCCCAGAAGTGCCAGACAGACCAGTGTTTAATTGTTGTAACTAGACTTAAAGATCTGGCAGAGTTGAGAGCTGGGTGCAGAGTCCATACCAGGTTCCGGGTCTTACTGGGCCCTTCATCGCCAGCTTTACTCTTAGCTCCGAGGGCTTCCGAGGATATGCCACAAACTAGTGATACCCCTCAGTTCAGGGACACACTCCTGCCTGGTTCGGTTCCTATTCCTATTATTATAGAACTGGATTTTTTTTATTTGACACAGTCTCATATAGCCCAGGCTGCCTTCAAACCTGATTGGTACCTGAGGGGACCTTGAGACCCTGATCCTCCTGCCTCTAGACCAGGCTGGCCTCGAACTCACAAAGATCCTCCTGCCTCTGCCTCCCAAGTGCTGGGATTAAAGGCGTGCGCCACCACCGCCCAGCTGGAATTTTTTTAAAAAAGGAAAAAAGTAGAGCGGCATCTTGGTGGTTGCTGGATGCTTTTAAACACAGCATTGTTTTAGGCTAGCTTGGGCTACATACAAAGTTCCAGGCTGGCCAGGCCTACACAGTGAGAGCATGTCTTAAATTTAAAAAAAAATGGGGGGACGGACAACAGTACCCCAAAGCAATTTCAGTTCTGTTACTTTCCTACTACACACAAAACAAAAAAGTCCATGCAAACAAAACCCCACTGTTAGCATTTGTATACTTCCTTCAGTTTTTAGTTTTGTTTTTTAAAATATGTGTGTAGCATATCTAAACCATATGTATAGGAGGCACTTTGGGGGAGATCAACATCTCACAGCTCAGGCTGGCCTCAAACTGGCTATGGAGTTGAGGCAGGCTTTGAATGCCCAACCCTCTTGCCTCCACTTCCCAAATTCCAGGATTACTTGTAGTTTATGGAATTGAAAACAGGTCTTCCTGCATACTTAGGTAAGCCCCTTTCCAACTTAGCTACATTCCAGCACTGCCCCCTTCCTCTCTTTTGGCCTGGAACTCACGGAGGTCCTCCTGCCTCTGTCTCTGAAACACTGGCATTAAAAGCTCCTGCCACCATGCCTGGCTCCCAACCCTTTCTCTTCCCTTCTTTCCTGTCCTCCTTCCATTTCTCCTTCCTGGGTATGTGATGCCGCCGAGCTCTACCCCAGACTCCTTTCTGAAGGGAAGGTTCCCGGGTGATAAGACACCAGCAGGGTACAAGTATGGCGGTTCAGACTCCACGCACGCTCATCCTGCCACATCTTCTTCCTTTCCATTTGCTGTGTCCTGTCACCTTGGTTGTGGAAAGTCCAGTCCCCCACCTGACTGCATTGCCACCTGCTCCTTATCATAAATCCAGAAACCAGGCTCCTGACCTGTACCCCAGAAACCTGCCTCCCACCAGGCCCAGCCAGCTCCCTGCAGGGCCCTTCTTTCCACCCTCGGGCACTGCTTCAGTCCCGGGCTTTTCCAAGGCTCATTCTCCAGCCTGGGCGGCTAATCTGTTCCTGGGGCTACCAGAACCTCTGACTTACAATTTGATCCCCACCCCCAGCCCAAACTCAGCGTCTTTCCAATTACAGGACAAGATGTTTCCCCAGCTTCTCTTGAAGTCAGGAAACTAATTTTAAAATTTATTATCATCATATGTGACTGGATGCCTGTGTGTGGATGGATGCATGCCATGGAGTGCTTATGAAGGTCACAGGACTTTCGGGAGTGGGTTCTCTCCTTCCCCAGTGAGATCTGGAGACCAGCTCAGGTGGCTCATCAGGCCCTCAAGCTAAGCTTGACCGTATGTTTTACAAATGAAATAATACAATAGATTTTTAAGACATTAAAAGTACATCTGCTGTAGCAAGCATAAGCACATTACAGCACATCTTGTTTAGTTTTTTATACATATTTGTGTGTTTCTGTACATGTGTGGACAAAATGCTTTAAAACGAAAACATTTCTAGGATTTGTTTTATTCTATTTTGGTTTGGTTTTTTGAAACAAGGTCTCAAGTAGCCCAGGCTAGCTTCAAACTTGCTATGTGGGCGAGGAGACCCCGATACCTGATTTTCCTACCTCCACCTTCCAGAAGCTAGAAATGCACTGCACACCAATGCCCAACTTAACGAAAGTTTTAAAAAACATTTCCAGGCTAGGAATGTGGCTACGTTGGTAAGGTGCTGGCCTCACATAGTCCAGACTGGTCTCAAAGTCACTGTGCAGCCAAGAATGACCTCAAACTCGTGACCTTCCTGCCTCCATCTTCCAAGTGCTGACCCTGTCTCAAAAAGAAAAGAAAAAAAGAAAAAGAAAAGAAAAGCATTTCCCTAATTGATTGTGATTGTGAGTGACTTGAGACTCAGAACAAAGTCAAGACCTCTTACAAGGCTTTGATAGTTCTCCCCAAATCTTTAGTACCAAAAAAATTGCTTTCTTAGCTGGGCATGAGGGTGCCTGACTTTAGTTCCAGCACTTGGAAGGCAGAGGCAGGTGGGTGAATCTCTGAGTTTGAGGTTAGCATGGTTTACAGAGCTAGTTTTAGGACAGACAGGGCTACACAGAGAAAACCCTGTCTTGAAAACCCATATACATACAGCCAAGAAGACAGTATATTTCAAGATCCACTCTGACTTCCTCCCTTCATAGCTCGACAGCACCCCTGTCCTTAGTTCAATGAGACTTAAGGGTATCAAAACCTTTTCTCCGGGTTTTACTGTCTCTATTAATGCTACTAGCATTCTGTTGGTAAACCATGGTGAGATTTGCTCGTTTGTTTCCTCTAAACTTATTTTGAGACAGGGTCTCATTAAGTTGCTCAGGCTGGACCTGAACATTCGATCCTCCTGTCTCAGCCCTTTGAGTAGCTGGGATTGCAGGCCTGACCCACCACTTCTGCCTAACTGTCCTTGATTCTTCTGGCTCCTGAGCTGGAGCACACAGCCTGGCACTGGAGAAGGAATGCAGGCAGCCAGCACAGCACAGACCACATACTTCATCGCAGAAATATGCAGGGTGCCTCGCAGGGGGAAGTGTGGATGACTCTAATTCCTCCCAGTTACCCAGCTCTGATGCTTCTGAAGCCCTCTGAATAGCTGTCAAACAGCCCCTCACCTCCATTTTTGCAGAGGCCACCCTATAGGATGGTAGGACTCCACTCTTAACTGACAGGATTTGGAATCAGTCAGGAAACACACCCAGAGGCATTTCCAGCCGCTTAACTGAGGAGGGCTGAGCCCCTCTGAAAGTGAGAGGCGCCTTCTCACAGAGGGTACGCTCTTGGACCGAATAAAAATGGAGAAAGGAGACCGGCAGCTGAGCACCAGCATGTGGCTGCAGAGGCAAACACCCTCACGTTGCCATCTCTTCCCACCACGACAGAGCAGAGCCCAGAGAGCCCCTTCCTCCCTATAGTCGCCCTTATTAGTATTTTGTCACAGTCACGAGAAAGGCGACCAACACCCTAATTTCAAGCCTTTTCATAATCTTATAGAGACTCCCTCTTGCTAATCCCTCTGCTACAGCCTTGGGAATTGTCTTTGAACCATTCTGATCCTTTGGCTCCCTCAGAGCTACTGAGCCAAGTACCAACTCCCTCTCCTCAGCTTCTAACTATTGTCTCAAACATTCTCTCTCTCCACCTTGGGAACCTGCTAGGACCACTGTCCTCTAGCCCAGTCCACAGGTCCCCCCCTTTCTGATGGCATGTCTATCTGAGGCTGAATTTTCCTTATATAAATTCACCCAAGCCACCCAGTACAACAGACAGAAGCAGAAGCCTCCATGATAATCCGGCTGTCTTCCATTAAACTAGGCATTTAAAGAGAGCTACAGAAATGTAAACTAAGGCCATGCTTCTCATTGATTTCTTGTGTTTGGGGAAGCAGGATTATCATTGTATTTAAAGATTATATTAACATGCAATAAGTTACTGTTGTTTTTAAGGAAATAATAATAAACATTTTTTTTAATTTATTTATTATGTATCTAGTGTTCTGGGCACCAGATCTCATTATAGACGGGTGTGAGCCATCATGTGGTTGCTGGGAATTGAACTCAGGACCTCCGGAACAGCAGTCAGTTCTTTTAACCTCTGAGCCATCTCTCCAGCCCCTAAATTTTTTCTTATATCCTGCTGGGTGTAGCAGGACACACCTATAATCCCAGCACTGGGGTGGCAAAGGAAGAAGGATTTCTTTCAAGACAGGGTTTCTCTATAGCTTTGGAGCCTGTACTAGAACTCACTCTGCAGACCAGGCTGGCCTTGTCTGTCTCTTTACAGAGATCCCCCTGTTTCTGCCTCTCGAGTGCTGGGATTAAACGTATGTGCCACTACCACCTGGCAGGAAGGATTCTAATTCCAGACCAGTTAGAACTATACAATGAGATGCTTGCTCAAAAACACAAGAGAGCTAGCTGTGCTAAATGTCACACACCTGTGATCTCAGCACTCAGAAGACAGGAGTTCAAAAGCAGCCTTAAATCACATGCACCCCCCCACACACACACACTCCATCTGAAAACAAAGCAAAAAAAACCCAAAATCCAGGCTGGGGATGCCTGCCAATGGTGGAGTGAACATGAACATCCCGTTACGTGCTGAGTCAACTTCAGCACCAAAGCAGGGAAACTGATTGCTGATTGCTATCATAGAACTAATGATGATTATAAAACTAGTGATTATCTTTTTTTTGAGACATGGCCTTTCTGTAGCTTTGGGGCCTGTCCGTAGACCAGGCTGGGTGAGAACTCACAGAGACCCACCTGCCTCTGCCTCCTGAGTGCTGGGATTAAAGGTGTGCCCCACCACCGCTAGGTGCACTATTATCTTTTAAGGAGATAATCAGTAGTATTCCACAAAGAGAATAAGAAATGAGCCCAATAATGGTTATTGAAATAAGAGAAAGGAGATTATTTCTATACTGTAGCTTTTGGTAGAGACAAACAAGAAATGTGGCACAGCCAGAAAACTGTTCTTATTACTTATTTACCTACTTATTTTTGAGATAGGGTCTTGTTATGTAGCTTTGGCTGGCATGGAACTTCTAAATTCTGGGATTAAAGGCATGAGCCATCATTCCCAACTAGAAAACTGATTTTAATTTGTATCTTTTTAACTTTTGTTGCTTTTTGATACATAATCTTGGTCTGTAACCCAGGTGCATTCCTTTTGGTCTTTGGAGATAAGGTCTCAGGTAGCTGAGGCTGGCCTCGAACTCCTGATTCTCCAGTTTCCAGCCCTTGGCAGCTGAGTTGACAGGGATTACAGGAATGCCACACAATACTTAGCTTTCTTTTCCCTTTTCACTGCCTTATAAAAACTGCTTTTTAACAACCTCAGACTTAATGGTACCCGCCTGCAATGCCAGCATGTGGAGCCGGGAGACTGGGACAAGCCCTGGGCTATGGAGTGTGCTGAAATAGACACCCTCTCTCAGAAAATGAAAACAGAAAACTGCTCTTGAATGGTTTCACTAAAACCTCTTCTTGGGGCTGAGGGGTTAGAGCTCAGTGTAGGTCCTTGTCTAGCATGGGTTAGATACTGGGTTTGGTTCCCCAGCATGGGAGCAGGGGCCACACCAGCACAAAACCCAAAATCCAAATCTCCTTTCTTCCATTTCCTCAGAGAACACTTTTCAGCAAGAGGAAATTCCTATTTAACCTGCCTAATATTGTGCAAAAGTAATCAATCCTTTCTCCAAATTCCCACAAGACTTCACACAACCCTTCTTGTGGCCTGCTATCCCACAAGTGAACTGCGTGCACAGTGAACTGAATATGAACGCTCAGTAGTGACTATTGCAAGCAGGAGAGATGACAGCGATCAAAGAAGCCTCTGTCTGTGCTGTGGGAACACGGTCCCGAGCTCAAGATGAAGACCCGGGCTATCCCAGAGAAAACCAGTCATGTTACAGATTCTTAGATGAAAACTGGGTTGTATGAGAAGACTAAGGTCATTTTAATAATGGTATTTGGAGGGGGCTGGGTTTTTTATTTATTTAATATAGGGTCTTAAGTGTCCCAGGCTGGTCTCCAACTCACTAAATAGCAAAGGATGACCTTGAACTCATGATCCCTCTGCCTCCACCTCCCAAGTACTGGGTTTAAAGGAGTAGATCATCATGTCTAGCTTTTATAGTGGGTTTTTTTTTGAGGAGGAGGGGAGATGGGGGATTAAGATTTGTTACTTAATGTGTATGTATGTCTATGTGTGGATATATACTTGTGGGTGCACAAGGAAGGCCAGAAGAGGGCATCAGATCCCCTGGGGGCTTGTAGGCTATTGTGAGCCACCCAAATTGGGTGCTGGGTGTTGTCCTATAGAAGAACAAGTGCTCTTAATCACTGAGTCATCTCTGCAGCCCCATAATAGTGGCTTTGCTGTTTGGTTTCCCCCTGACTTTGAACCCAGTGCTGAATACATCATAACACTACTGTACATGAAGAACAGATAAATGAATGCTTTCAAAGCCTCTGTGTATTTTAGATGTTGCTGGATGACAGTATCAGGTGGCTGAGCCCTATACTGATGTAGCCTGTCCTCTGGCGGGGCATGTGTCATTTGTCCTAGGCAGGCCTGCTGCCTATCTCTAGGTGAACTATGGGAGACCTCAAACCTTCCTCAAGGGCCAAGTCACCAGTTTAGCCCTAGGACCCAGCGTAACCATGAGTTATGCCCTCAGCTACTGCCCCAGTGCCACGCCCCAGCTGTGATGGGAAAGAACAAGGAAAAAGCAAATGAACGTTGGAGGGGGAGTCAGAAGAAAATGTTTGTACCTTCATTTCAGTTGGGTGCCTGTGGTCAGGCTGATTCATCCAGGGCTCCACAGATAGGTCAGAGTCCCAGCCCCACCTAGCAAAGCTCACATCCACCACTACCCCCAGATCCTGCTTCCTGGGTCCTCTGTGACACCTAATCTGCCTGCTGGGGCAAGGTTCTGGCTAGGAGAACTAAGGGATCCAGGATGCCAGGATGCCTTGGCATGCTTGGGGTGGGGGTTAGGGACAGCACACTCATGGCACCACCTACTTCCAAGACACATGTGCGTGTCACTCACAACCAGTCCAGGAGCCCCAACCCTCTGCTTTGCTAGTCCAAAGACTAAGGCACTGTCACGATAGAGAATTTGGCGTCACCTCACAGTCCCCTGATGGATGGGTGCACACACATGCCAACCAAGCTGGCCTTTAATTTATAGAGAGCCACAGGGCTCTGCCTCTCCAGTGTTGGGATAAAAACTGTGCCACTAAGGTCTCTGCCACCAGGCTCTCAACACTGACCTTGGGCTAAGTCGTTTGGCCCCTGCACTTCCATTTCTTTGTATGTGAAACAAGAAAGCCTCAGAGCACCCACTTGTTACGTGTGCGTGTATATGTACACATGTGGAGGCCACAGGACAATCCTGGGTGTCAACCTTGGGAAGGCCATCACCTCTTTTGAGGCAGGTCCCTCAATGGCCTGGAGTTTACCAGCTGGGCTAAGGTGGCTAGCCAGGGAGCCCCCAGGGTTTTGTCTCTGGCTAGCCAGGGAGTCCCAGGATTTTGTCTCTGCCTCCCCAGTACTTGAGGCCATGTAAGGCACTTTGACATGTGTTGTGGGGATCAAACTTGTCAACCAAACATGTTACTGACTAAGCAATCTTCCAGCCTTTTGTTCTGTTTTTCTTTTTTGAGAGGAGCATATGTATCCCAGGCTGGCTGCAAGTTCAGGGGTGGCCTTGGACATCTCATCCTCCTGCCTCTATTTCCCAAGTGCTGGGGTCACAGCCACATATGTGCCCACATCCAGTTTTGTGTGGTCCTGGAGACTGAGTGCAGGGCTACCTTATGCTAGGTCTCTACCAACTGCACTACATCCTCCAGCTCTATTCAGAACTTGTGTGAAGAATAAGTAAGAATTGAGTTAATAAACATATTGATTACAAATTTATTTACTAATATCCTGAGTTCAATTCCTGGAACCCACGTGATAGAACCAGAAAACCACCTTGTGCAGGTTACCCTCTGACCTCCAAGCACATGCCCCCATAAAAATACCTCACCAACACATGAAATATATGTTTGTTTGTTTGTTAAGGAAAGAAAGAAAATCCACACAGTATATGCTCAAGAGGAACACCCGAAACGACACTCAGCAGCTGTGTCTGAGGAAACTTTCTGAGGCCTGCCCAGAGGCGCCAAGGGTCAAGTTTAGTGGTTATATCAGGTCTGGGTCTACCCCCCAAAGAGACTACCTCTTTAGAGATGCAGAAATCTGAGAAGAAAATTCAGCTGGGCTTGTGCACAGAAGCTAAGTCAATCAAAGAAAAGATCGGTGCTGCTCCTAGGACCAGCAGGTACCAGCTGAAGAAAGGGAGGGCTTAGAGAATGTTCTACACCTTTGTTCTTGCTCTGTCACCTAGTCTATTGGAGGGCCTGTGACCCCTGACCCCAAGAGCCTTTCCCTTGTGGTTCCTGGGTGTGTCTTAGGAAGAGGGTAGAGCTGAGAGGAAAGGAGGGCCTTGAACTTCTGAGCCAGCGCTGGGAGCAAACAGTCCCTTCCCAACACCCCCAAGCCAACTTAGCACTGTTCCTCTGTGGGTCTTATTCAAAGTGGACTCCAAGCACCAAGCCCAGCAAGCCCCACAAACCAGAGCTCAGGAGAGAGTCTGTGACAGCAGAGACTCCAGGGCACAGGCAGATGGACCCACAGGTGCCTTCTCCTCCCTTGGCAGGGCCTCCCTCCTCCAGCTGGAGCTTAAGTTGATGCTCAAGGCCTGCATCTGTCTGAGGCCCCAGCCTGACTTCCTTTCCCAGAACTCCGGGAGCCCAGGGGAGGGGCAGGGAGGAGCAGCCTGGAAAGAGGCTAACAGAGAACTGGAGGGAGGGTGAGTTGGAGCAGAAAATGCTGGGGCCAGAATTGGGAGTTTCTGGGATTGCCCCAACTTCAAGGACTCTGTCCAACCTTCTCCCCACAGGCCAGAACTTGCAGGTCTATTTTTATTCTAAAAAAAAGGGGGGGCGCTGTGGGGTTGGGGCTCTGGCTGGATGGTAGAGCACTTACTTAGCCAACATGCCAAGCCCTGAGATGGATCTGCAGCATCACATAAACCAGGTGTGGTGGTGCATGCCTGTAAGCTCAGCACTTGGGAAGTGGAGGAATCAGAACTCAAGGTCATCCTTAGCTACAGAGCAAGCTTGAGGCTAGCTTGGGCTATATGAAATCATGCCTTAAAAAAATATGGAGCGTAGTAGCACACACTTCTAATCCCAGTCAGTGGCAGGCTCTGCGAGTTCAAGACCAGCCTAGACTACAAAGTGAGGTTCAGGCCCGGCTGTGGTGGCTCACGCCTTTAATCCCAGCATTTGGGAGGCAGAGACAGGTGGATCTCTGTGAGTTCGAGGCCAACCTGGTCTACAAGAGATACAAAATCCAGGACAGCAAAATCCTGTCTCGAAAAATAAAAAAAATAAAAAATAAATGGAAAAAAAGTGAATTTCAGGTCAGCCAGAGGTACATGGTAAGGCCTTGTCTAAAAATAAAAAAAGGAGTGTGTGTGTGTGTGTGTGTGTGTGTGTGAAAGAGAGAGACAGAGTTGGGGGGGATGAGGGGGAAGGAGGGAGCTATAGGCAGGATGATAAGAAAAGAAACCAGACGACTGCTTTTGGATAAGTCTCATGCCCACCCCTACTGGAAAACGCTGCTCACTCTCGTTATGAAGACAGCAACCCTCATATACATAAGCATCTGTGGCCTGCCTGGGACTAAGCTGGGCTGTGCATTTTCTCTCAAATCCAATGCAGGTTAGCTAGACTGTGGGCTGTAAAGGCATAAGAAATGCCTGTCTTGCTAGCGCTGGGGCTTAGTGACATAGCACTTGCCTAGCATGCACAAAGGCCTGGGTTCGAGCTCAGCATGCCCCGCCCCCTCGCTGGACTGCAAGGACACAGATGCTGTTTAGCATATAGTGAGTATTTAGCTAGTATTATTAGCTACTGTGAGGGAGGGACAACAGACAAAGAAATAGCCAGGAAGATGCCGGGCGGTGGTGGTCCCTGCCTTTAATCCCAGCACTTGGGAGGCAGAGGCAGGCGGATCTCTGTGAGTTCGAAGCCAGCACGCGGGACTGTTCTCTCGCCACTCCACCAGACAGTGAAATGAATGGGGAACCGCCTTTGCGGCAGAACAACCCAATTAGCCTGCATGCCGAGCGTGCAATGGGAGCCTAAGGTCTCTGTGCAGAGGCTACTTCGCCGCTAAGATGGCTTTCCTGTCCCCTTGTCTCTTGAGGGATGAGGTTAGGAAAGAATGGATTACTAAGAACTGGGTAATTCTAGCAAGATTCGTTCAGGGGCAGTCCTCAGGTGCCTGTGGCATCTCGCTCATCCTGGGCTTTGTCTGCTGAGTCCCTAGAGCCCATCGGCTGTATTGTTTTCTTTGTTCTCTCTCTGTCTCTGCCTTTTTCTGAAACAAGCTCTCACTATGCATGCCTGGCAGGCCTGAGTTTGCAGGCTGACTTCAAACCCACCGCATCCGCCTGCCTCTGCCTCCCCAGTGCTGGGATTAAAGGCCTGTACCGCCACACCTAGGCCCTTTATGGCCTTCTTAAAGGTCTGACCGGCTGCAATCAGATCGGGCCCAGGATGGGAGGAACCAACATCTTCCTTCTGCCCCACCTTCTGAGAGCCTGGCTCAGTCTCTGCACTCTAATCTCAGGAGACACTGCTGGGGAATTTTACCCAGCTTGGGAGCTGGTCAGGCTGCAGAAGACTAATAGTTTCAGAGAGGTGTGGCTTCCGAGGTCCCTTTACAGGCACCAATATAAGTGTCACACCCTTTGAAGGGTAGGAACGGCCATTCCAGCGTAGCTTCCCTGACATGCTGGCGCTGGCGAAACTTGGGTCCCTCTGTGGCAAGGACACAGGAAGGTCGGGGTGGGGGGCGGGATGTGGGAAGGCCCCTGCCTGGGGAAAGGAGCACATTCTCTCAGGCTTGCACACTTGGGCCAGAGCTGTTAAGAACACATTTTATGGAGATTCTGCCAGGTCCGGTCAGAACAGCTCTCTGTGTAAACAGCTGGGATGGGGGGACAGAGGTCCCAGGAAACCAGCTGGCGCCTGAAGGACCAGGTGGGGTTCTTCACCCAATAGGGGCCCCTGGAGCGACACTCTGGGCAACAGCTCCATCTGGTGGACGGAGTGTGAAAACCATGGGCCCGGGCCGGCGGCGGGCCGAGCGATGACGCAAGGGGGCCCCGGTGAGCAACCCAGTTTCCCGGCGGAAAGAGATGGACTCTGCGCGTTGACACTCTGGCAGAGGCTCTTCGTGCATGCGCTCTAGACCCTGGAGGCTGGGACTCACGTCATTAAGCTGGGGTCGGTTATTTGTTAGAAAGTCTTCTCATTTTTTTGTCAAGTGGGCGTGGCTCTTTCCACGACTGTGATTCCAGTTCTCAGAAAGTAAAGACATGGATTGCTACAAATTCGAGGACAGCTAGGTCTACTTAGGATAGTAGCAGGGCTATCTGGTGAGAATCAAGTAATAATAAGTCAAAAAGATTAAAAAGCAGAATAAAACAAAATCCAACCACTCAAGAAAAAAGTTATGGGGCTGGAGAGATTAAAAGAGGTTAAAAGTTTGTACTGCTCAAGGCTGGAGAGATGGCTCAAGAGGTTAAGAACACTGCCTGCTCTTCCAGAGGTCCTTCCTGAGTTTCCAGCAACCACATGGTGGGTCACAATCATCTGTAATGAGATCTGGCGCCCTCTCCTGGTCTGTGCGTATACGTACAGCACGGCAAAATACCATATACATAATAAATAAATCTTTTTTAAAAAGTTGGTGCTGCTCTTTGCAGATGACCCAAGTTCAGTTCCCAGCACCCACATTATGTTATGTGGCTCACAACCTGCAGGCACCTGCATTTATGTGCACAGATACACACACTAATACATAATTTAAAATAAAATAAACACTTTTGGGGGGTTTTCCAGACAGGATTTCTCTGGGCTGTCCTGACTGTCCTGGAATTTGCCCTGTAGACCAGGCTGGCCTCAGAACTCACAGAGATCTGCCTGCCTCTGCCTCCCGAATGCTGGGATTAAAGGTGTGTGTCACCACCGCCTGGCAAAATAAACCCTTTTAAAACTCCAGTGCTTCCCAGAACTACCTCAAACATTTTAACACCTCACATATCTCAGTCAGTGTTCTGGAATTTAATGTCACTTTTTTACAATGCCTTGATTATTTGATTGACTTACTGATTATAGAGACAAGGTCTTACTCCATAGCCTAGACCTCCTCCAACTTCCAATGATCCTTCTGCCTCAGCTTTCTGAGTGCTGGGACCATAGGCATCACCACCACATCAAATACCATTCTATTTTGTCTTTTTTACCAACTTGGCTGTCCTTTTCTTTTAACTAAAAAAGTATTTATGTGTTTATCAGATGTATGCAGGTGCCCATAGGGGTCCAGAGAGGGTATCAAATCCCCTGTAGCTGTAGTAATGGGCAGTTGTACAGTGCCCAAAGGATGCTGGGACCTAGACCTGAATCCTCTAGAAAAACAGCCAGTGAACCATTAACTCAAACAGGGAGCAACTGTCTAGCTCCAGTGACCTTTTTCAAAAAATTTACTTGCAAAGAATTTGTTCCTATTCTATATTCTACCCCACGCCCTTCCCCTCGGCACACCGTCACACTGCATCATCATTTTATATGTGTGAGTAGTAACTTTTATGTGTATAAGTATTTCTTTGTCTGTGCACCACTTGCGTGTCTGGTACCCAGGAATGTCAGAATGAGGCATGATGCAGACTTCTTCCTGGTAGGCAGACAGATGGAATGGGCTCTGGCAAGGTAATGCTGGCAGTGAATTCCCAAAGTGAACAGCTTCTTCTCACCCTCCTTGAGACAACAGCCCAGCAGCTTAAAACAAAGGCACTGTAGGTGTCTCTCTCCCACCAGTAGACTCCCTGCTGATGGACAGGCTCAGCGGTTCAAGGCCTGGACACGTTACACGACAGTCGTGGGCCAATCAACCACCCTGTTGCTCTTCAAACTGAACCACCTAAATTAGGGGAGAAAAACTCTTCAGAGACTTAAAAAGCCTCCAGTCCCTGAGAAGAGACAAGTTTCTAGCTCTGGATACCCTTCTGCTATGCAGAGGGTCTTTTTCTCTATGTCTACTGCATTGCTGTGTCTCCTCATTCCCAAGAAACACCCTTCTTCTACTGTTGACTGCCGCTCTCTGCTTGTAGTGTTTGAGATTTCTCTGGTGCTACCTGGGGTCCTCCTGCTTTATAATTCTTTAATTAGTAGAGAAAATGAGCCCGGTCAAGGCTCATAGACTTCAAGAAAAGGAGCTGCAGTCACAGATGTACAGCTATAAGTTGCCATGTGAGTGTTGGGAATTGAACCTGAGTCTTCTAGAAGAATAGCCTGTATATTTCTGTTGTTTCTAGGATGGGGTCTCTAAGTAGCCCTGAAACTATACAGACTCACAGAGATCACCTACTTCTGCTGGGATTAAAGGCAGGCACAACACCACACCCAGCATGTGCAGGTGCCCAGGGGATGCTGGGAACTGAAATTGAACCCTAGTCCTCTGGAAGAGTTGTTGGGTTTTTTTGTTTTGCTTTGTTTTGTTTTGATTTGTTTTGAGACAGCATTTGTCTGTGTAACAGTTTGGCTGTTTGGGAACTCACTTTGTAGACCAGACAAGGATGGCCTTGAACTCACAAAGATCTTCCAACCTTTGCCTCAAGAGTGCTGGGATTAAAGGAGTGCACCACCACAACCAGTGTTCTTAACCACCAAGCCATCTTTTCAGTCCTAGCAGCATTATTTAAAAACAAAAAGAGGGCTGAGAGATGGCTCAGGAGTTAAGAGCACTGACTGCTCTTCCAGAGGGCCCAGGTTCAATTCCCAGCACCCACATGGCAGTTCACGTAACTCCAGTTCCAGGGAATCTGATACCCTCACACCAATGTAGATAAAATAAATTTAAATAAATTATTAAAAATAATAAAACAAAGAAATATATTCACCTAAAACATAAATTAAAAAAATAAAAGCAAAAAGATAAGCCAAGTATTGGTGGTGCATGCTTTTATTTCCAGCACTCAGGAGGCAGAAGCAGGCAATCTCTGCGAGTTTGAGGCCAGCCTAGTCTACAGAGGGAGCTCCAGGATAGTCAAGGCTACGCAGAGAAACCCAATCTTGAAAAACCACCACAACAAAAACTTAAGATCGCAGCTTCTATTACTGAAAGTAAAAAGCAGATACTCTAAACTGAGCTAGATCCACCTTCAGCCCTGGACTCTGCCACTTACTAGCTTTGTGGCTTTGTCAATTCTTAAGCTTTTCTGAACTATTTTTCTCATTGTATTCTAGGATGGGGCCTCTACGTAGCCCTGAAACTATACAGACTCTCAATCCGGAGGCAGAGGCATGCACTACCTCGAATTACAGCGAGTATCAAATAGGAGAAACGCTTAGAGGCCCCTGGGAACTCTCTGAAGCCCCTACGTGGCTGTTGGAATTATGTTCCTCAGAGTTAGAAGGTTCTAGGGACACTTTGGGAAAAAGGCTGAGACCAGAAACTGCTGAACAGAAACACAGGCTCCAATCTCACCGCAGAAAGGGTGCCCTGGGCCAGCAGTAGGACCCAGACGGGAATTGACAGCTTTGAAACTCGGAGGATTTAAAATTTAAAAGTCGTCGTGGGCGAGATAAACACACACACCTACTGCTCTGCTCTGCAGGGAAAGGGAAACTTGGCAGAGGTCCCAGAACTTTCCCCACCCACAAGCCGCCTTAAACTTCCTCTTGTGGTTTCTCAAGGGTACAGACTGTTCTTTGTGGACAAGTGAGGGCAGA